>VMDR010034000.1:0-11189 GCA_007922815.1 Macrotus californicus
TCATGCTAGCTAATATCAAACTATACTATAAGGCCATATGTAATCAAAACAGCATGTTGCTTGCATAAAAAAAGACATAGATCAATGGAACAGACTATAGAGCCCAGAAATAAACCCACACCTTTGTAGTCAATTAATATTCAACAGAGGAAGCAAGCACATGCAATGGGCTAAGACAGTTTATTCAATAAATGGTATTGGGAAGATTGGACAGATACATCCAGAAAAATGAAACTGAACCACCTTCTTAGACAAGAATGAATTCTAAATGGATCAAAAACTTAAATGTTAGACCCCAAATTATAAAAATCCTAGAAAAAAAACATAGGCAGCAAAATCTCAGACATTATTTGTAGAAATTTTTTATTGGATATATCTCCCCAGGCAAGGAAAACAAAAGAAAAAATAAAGAAATGGGATCACATCAAACTAAAAAGTTTTTGCACAGCAATGGAAATCATCAACAAAATAAAAAACAACCCACTGAATGGGAGAACATATTCACTGATACATCTGCTAAGCAGTTAATATCCAAAACTTATAAAGTACTTACAAAACTACACACACACGAACCAAACAACCCAATTAAAAAATGAGCAAAGGACCTGAATAGACACTTCTCCAAAGAGAACAGACAGAGGGCTAATAGATACATGAAAAGATGCTCAGCATCACTAATCATCAGAGAAATGCAAATAAACACCACAATGAGATAACATCTCACACCTGTCAGGATGGCTATCATCAATAAATTAACAAACAAGTGCTGGTGAGGATGTGGAGAAAGGGGTTCCCTTTTGCACTGTTGGTGAGAACGCAGATTGGTACAGCCACTGTGGAAAGCAGTATGGAGATACCTCAGAAAAATTAAAAATGGATCTACCTTTTGGGCCAGCAATCCCAGTTCTGGGAATATATCTGAAGGAACTCAAAACACTAATCTGAAAGAATATGAGCACCCCTATGTTCATTGCAGTGTTATTTTCCACTACAAGATATGGAAGCCGCCCAAGTGTCCATCAATAGATGAGTGGGTAAAACAACTATGGGACATTTACACAACAGAATTCTACTCAGCTGTAAAAAAGAAGAAAATTTTACCCTTTGTGACAGCATGGATGGACCTGGAGAACATGATACTAAGTGAAATAAGCAAGTCAGAGAAAGACAAATACCATATGGTCTCACTCATATGTGGAATCTAATGAACAAACTGAACTAACAAGCAAGACACAGAGTCGTAGATGGAGAGCCAATGACAGCTAGTGGGAAGGGGAGGGATTGAGCAAAAAGGAAAAAGGACTCATGGACATGGACAATGGTGTGGTGATTGCTGGGGGGAGGAGTATAAGGGGACTAAATGATAATAAAAAAAATACAATAAAGATTAAATTAAAAAATAAATTGTAAAAAAAATAAAATAAAATAAGTTGTATTCAAGGTATTTTAGAATCTAAAAAGATACCAGAATCATTTATGACTTCTAATGAAATCCCAAGCCAAACCCCAGGTTTGAGGCCTAGATACTGCAGCACAGGAAGCCCTGACGTCCCTGAGTTTGGGTGCTCTGAGCCTTAGAGCTGGGTTCTGAAACACTTTTTAATGATCCTTTGGCTGTTGGTAGCAAGGTTTAAAATCAATGAATTTAAGATGTTTTGCTTTAAAAATCCAACTATAAAACAATATTTAGGACCATCTGTATTATTAATCATTGCTCTATAAGAAGAAAAATACAGTGAAAGGCCAAGTAATGAAAGATGAAAGGGTTTCCTTTAGCTTTCCTTTTACTATCACATTTAAAGTCTCTGAGAAGCAGCTGTGTGTTTGTCTTTTTTAAGACTTTATCAAAGAACACAGCCTCTCTGCCTGGTCATATTAGAAAACCTATGCTCATGCTAAATGTTATTGATTACATGTTGTCATATTTTAAAATGTCTTCTGGAATTCAGACAGTTTAGTAAATATTATCTCAGAATCCTATCAATCTCTTTCAGGTAATTTCACATAAATTGTCCTCCTATTTTTATGGAGCAGTTTCTCAAGGTAAGTTGCGGTTGAGAAATATTATAAATACCCTATTTACTGGCAGATTTGGGAGTGGAACTTGAAATTTCTTAAATTTTCAGTCTTGTGGCCTAGACTCTTTGACTTTATTTAATTGTCTCAACCAAATTCAATAATGAAATTCTTAGTAACCATAATGCCTGACACAAAGAAAGTACTCACTAAATAGTAGTTTTAAAAATGTCTTTTATAGCCAGTTCCAATTTTGATTTTACTGAAACAATATGTAATTGCAAAAACACGAAGCCATGGTATAAAGACATACCTCGGGACAAGAGAGTTGCTGAGGACCAACCCATGTGCCTGCTCTGAAGTCTCAGTCTTCCTCTCTCTTGCTTCAGCTGTTTATATAGTCTGTGTGCCACAAGTCCTCTAAGAGAAACGTGTACTGAGATGTTTTCTACCGACTCCATGGGATAGAAAGGAATGAAAATAACATTATAATGGCAGGTCCACCCACCCCATGTGCTTCACCTCAGGGTCACCTGAGAACGAGCTTTGCCTCTTAGAACATAGATAATAATTTGACAATAATTATCTACATATCTACTTTAAAATACTTAATTTAAAGCAAATTTTATCATTTTTTTATAGTCTAACTATAATAATAACAAATTCAGACACAGTGAATGGTATTATTAACTGGTCACTACCAATCCTAGGAATAACTGTAAGTCACCTGCAAGACTATTTTTGGTTAAAAAAGTTACTTTGATTTTTGAAATGCACATGTGTTTATATACTTCTCATCTTAAGACAGCTGATTATCATAGATATAAGACTCATACCTCATCCCTCTAAATTTAAAAATTAAAGGCAGCAAAGTTATATTATTAGCCTACACATAGGTGCTATTCTTGTAGTCTCACTTTTAATTGCATGTGAATTAAAAGTTTTAGCATAAAGATATTGGGACATAATTTTAGAATTATATAACAACATATATTTTTACTAGTATATATACACATATGCAATTTTCATACAATTCCAAATAAGAGATTCTAACCTTCTCTATTGGACGGTTCTTTCTGAATTTTCGCTCCTGATTCCTCCCTGGTTATTACCCTGGGCCTCCATGTCAGTATGATGAGCATTACATTACATGTTTTGTGTACATTTTGGCATAAAGACCTCCTGGCTAGACGCTACCTCTCCCAGTGCAGGTCCTGAGAATGAGCTGGCTGGTGCCTCTTGGGAATCCTAATGGGAGACAGGTTCTGAATAAGACCATGGATCTGGGGGCACTGGTATTCAGATGGACTTTTGCTTTGAAGTGTCTGTTCCTGTATGTTTTGATGGCACTGCTGTGAGTTGTTGCAATTGTTTTGGTGGAAAAGATGGGTGTAGCTCAGGAGGAGTTTGAATAAGGGAAAAGAGAGGGGGAGTGCAGATGGACACACTTGCAGGAATCGCTGTCCAGCACCGTTCCTTCTACAGGCTTCTAGATAGTGGGAAAACGCCCTGCTGTTATGACATGGCACAGTTATGAGATTTGTATTTAAGCTGTGTCTCACCCAGTGATATAATAGGGCCCTTTAAAAATGCATGGCATTCAGAATTTGGCACAAGGCAATCAATGATTGATGTGCTAGTGGACTTAAATAATATATATAAAATAAAATAGAGTTCATATGCACTGAGTAAAGCAACCCTCCGCATTGATTTCTAACCTACATGATACACATGCCCTGAATAAGAACTAAACCTTGGAAGACACTGAGTGGTTTTGGGGATGAGGTTGCGAGATTGCTTCACGATACGGCTCATTGTATTTCATGTTCGTGACTTTGCTTAAAGTGATGAATCTCACCAACCCAGAAAAATTTTCTCTTTTAATGATGAACTGGGGTTATGTGGCACACAAATACACACACGCGCGTGTGCATATAAACGCACACACACCCCCAAACACAGGGAGTCACCAGGTACATAGCTGAGGACAAAGTCCCCCAGACACTTTATTTTGTTTGTTTGTTTATCAGTGTTGACATCTTTGTAAATGTTGACTGCAATAAACTGAAAAAAAATCAAATACATTCTTAAATATATTTATATTAACAAACTATGTTAATATAGACAAAAGAATGAAGACGACCACTTTTAGGCTTAGGACACCCTCCTGCCACGTGGTGGTTCTAAGAAACGCTGCAGACCCTGTAGCAGCCGGTTTGAGTGGGGTTTTTAACTGCTTGAGAACTTATTCTCAATTGCAGGCTCACTCCTGGGCATCCTGGAAATGTGCTTGCGCTTTGCTGCTATTGTGGAAGCTTTTTTTTTTTGCCTTAAAAGATGGAAGTTGCTGTAAGTCTGGCTCTGAACAGAGCCCTGACACTACACCCAGGGTAGTTGAAAGGGAGACACAAGAGCTCCCGTGTTATACTAACTAGTGAACCAGAAAGGGAAGGAAGGGGGGTTTTGTTCTGTCCTTAAACACAAAATCTGCAGCCCAAGGTCTTCGGAAATTCCGTGGGGAGGAAGTAATTTGAACCATGAAAATGACAAAGAAATCACTTGGCTGCAGATCCTTATGGTGTCAGGGCATTTTCCCACCATGTACATACTATTTTGCACTTTGTTTCCAGTTCTCGGGACCAGGCAGCCTCCCCTCTGATCACTGCCTGGCAGGACCCTCTGACAGGGGCCAGGGGGGCAAGGATCAGGGATAGCTGCCACAGGCTCCGGAGTAGGCCTGGCGATGAAACCCCCAGCAGGCAAAGAAATATCAGGTATGAGAGAATAGCAATTCTTAACAGATTTAGTCCCATTTTTTGAAAAATATTAACTGCCAATATTGACTAATGTATTTACTTTCATCTTTGTCAGTGTGGGTAACAGAGGGGTAAGCATTTAAAAAAATAAATGTTAGGCTCAGAGGGGTCCAGTAATTCATCCAAGATGTACAGATCTAGTTATTGTCAAGGCAGAAACTAGAAAACCCAAAATAGTCTCAGATGGAGAAGCAAAGTCAACACTGTACAATGCACTGACAGATCTGTGCCCTCCAAGCAAAGCAACAGGCTTCAACATTTTTTTCCATTTGCTTCTTAAACTCTTCTGCTTGGGCAGCTGCCTTCTACAGGGTCTCCCCCTCAACAGAGCCCGTGATGTTTACTCAGCAGGCACGCCTTCTTTATCCAGGAGAGCGGCACACCAGGGTGGTGTCCACACTCATGGTAAGCTAGGTTTGATCACACCCATCACCATCAACCTAAATCTACATCTGGATTTGTCTCTGTATAGCTCATAAACACCCACATGACCTTACACAGAGCCATGTCCTAGCCACTGCTCTCCTGCCTTAGGTACCCCAGGATTCCAACTCTCCTTCCATCCTGGGGTCCCCAGAGCTGCAAGGCCAGTTCACTCTCAAGCCCACACTGGTCAGCCAGTCAGGATGGGTCTGTGTGCAGCAATCGAGTCCACCCCACCTCACATTCTTTCCTTGAAAGCCACACTCCTCTCGTGTCACCGTTAATTATATCTTTAGCTGAGTCTATTCAAATATACAATTCAAATATCTCCCGTGGATTTGATTTATATTTAAAGTGCTTATGCATTAAGTCTCACCCTCAGGCAAATGAGAATCCATTTATCCTAACAGTGGGTGTCCAGAAAAACACCCAGCACTTGGCCTGCGTTATCTCAAGTAGAACTCTCAGTGTTAACATTTATTGAGTGTCCTTCATCCCTCCAAGTATGATACCAGATGTAGGGAATTTTTTTCTAGAGATGAAGAGGTTAGTCATGTAGGTCCACACTAGCTTTGACCATGTCTTTCTCAGCGACTGTAGGAGGTGCTCCGATTAACATCACCCCACTTTACAAATCTAAAAGAAAAGCCTCTATGAAGTACATACCATGCCCAAGGCCAGACAGCAAATGAATAGAAAAATAGGTTTCATATCCATGGGTTCATGGCTCCAACTCCACAACCCTCTATGCTGTGAGCAGAAGAGAGAAAGATGCAGCAAAGGAAATGAAAGAGTGATGGGAAGGGAACGTAACCAGAAAAGAAAAGGGATTGTGAGCCTGATTTTAAAAGAAAAAGGGATCTCTAGTCACTACTCGGGGAATAAAGAAGTAGGAATTAGCATTTAAATTGTTTCAGCATATGAATGGAGAATGGATTGTTGGGTAGAAAATAGGCTGAGACACCAAAAGGAAAATCCAACTTTTCATTAGGTCCTGAACTCCAGCACTCACCCAGGTCTGGCTGTGAAGCCAGAAGGGAGCTTGTGTTCTGGACCTGTGGATACTAAATACCATAAACTATTTTTCCCCCATAGAAAATGCTTTTCTTTATCAATCAAAAAGGGCCACTCACAGAAGCCAGCATCAGAAATCAGCCAATGTGGACTCATGCAGAACCCTGAAGGAGAAACTAAATTCTGGGGACAAAGTGAATCTGGACAGTGAGTCCGTGCTTGTGGTAGCATCTATCCTAAAGGTATGGAACATTCCAGAATTGTCCACACACAACATAACTCTGAAACTAAAAGACTGGCATCCTTCAGCATGACTGCCCAAGAACCAAAATAGGCATAACTGGGTAAGAATCTGAAACACTGAAAAACATTTTACCAAGTCAAAATTTCAAAAATCCTCTTTGGTGTAAAAAGACTCATTTATTAGACACACTTTCCTCTATCACACACACCATACTGCCCCTCTTCACTCCTGAACACTCCCTGGAAAAGGATAATAACAACAATGACATTTTCAGAATACCTACATATACAGAATGTTTAACAAAACAAACATTCCGATTTAAATGAAGTCCTCATCATCATCCTAATGAAGGCAAAGGTTCCAAAAGAAAATGCACATTAAGTGTGTGAAAGTAGTCATGGGAGTTTACCATAGTTAGCAAGCATTTGCCTTATGATGAATCAAAAAATGCACAACGAGGCCGCTGGAAGCCCTATTCACCCCATCATTGTCAGTGGCCATCTCTCAGTGCCATTAGCTGGAAAGCCGTGTAGGGACGAGGCCACCGCTGTGGCCTGCTTTCCTTTTTCCTAAGTTGGCCTTTTTTCTCAGTCATTTTGAGACTTCACCCACCACCCACGATTATGGTCACATGGTAACCAGCTCCCACCACATGCTTCTTCTAACTTATAAGTCTGACTTTTAAAGAGTTGATGCAGCAAAGTGCAGCAACCAAAATTAGTTTGGAATTCTGAAAATTCAATAAATGTATACCAAAAAAGATAAATTGTGAAATGATACTGTGAAATCACAAGCATCCAGTTACATTTCCATAAGGGGAATAATAGACCAGAGAGAATTTAATCAGCCCCTGTTGGTACCTGTGAAGGCACGGAACAACAATGTGGCAATGTAGAAATGACTACAAACAGGTGTTTAAAACGGCCTTAGACTCTTGGCTACACACACTGGGACCACAGTGAGGTACACTAGGCATGCAAACAAGCTAGGTGTTGCCCTCTGGAAGGTGAACACATGGAACAGCCATTCCAGTGAGCAGGGTGGCCCATCTGCAGACTCTTGCCTAGTTCTGTGCTAGAAGTACAGACTTAGCAAGAAGGTGGCCTCCCATGGGTACCATTTTAGACATTGCAACTTTTCCTAGAGCTGACTGTTCTTGATGGGGTCTCAGTTTGCAAGCTTGGCCTTCATAATGCTATGTCAAACTAATAAGAAAGCTGGGCTAAAACCAGAGAGAAATATTTTATCAGGACCACAGAGTTTGCCATTCAGCAGTCTACAACTGAGGTCCAACAGTGAATACCCTTGGCGTATTCCGCTTGAGTCACATTCTGGCGTCACCACACTCAGCTGCACCAGTGGACTAGGCAGCACAGGGTCCAGGAATCAGAGAGGAGACATGCACCCCAAAAGCAGGCAGTTTGGTCACATCAGGCAAAGGCACTCCCAAACCTACCCTGGCCTCCGGAAGTCAGCCAGAGCTGGGTGCTTCCTCCCTGCACATACATTGGGACCACTCAATAGGAAACAGTGACAAACCTAACTCCCGGGGGTGGATGTCATAGGTGTAAGGTAGAAAAGGACTGGAACTCTGTCTACTTGCTTCCCTGCTCTATCCACAGTCCTCAAAACAATGCCCGCCCCAAACAGCAGCTCAGCAAGTACTGGGAGTGAACCATCACCGGGTTATAATCATTAGTTGCCTGGAGGATTTCCTGACCAGGCTACTATTAAGAGAAGTCTTAGGCTATTTAGTGAGACCAGTGGAAGTAAGGTGTGCCTTTGAAGCTAGCAAGGCTATGTGACAACTTCCCCTCAGTCTTAGAAAAACTAAAGCTTCATAAATGTTCAGAGGCCCAATTCTATGGTATTAACACTTGCTCTTCAGCCATTTACAGTGACCAAGTTTCCTGACCTCCACTTAGGAAGCTTACATTTGTTTCTCTCTATGTGGGATATTCACACACCTGAAGCTGTGATCTACCTAAATTTGGATTGTTTCTTTCCGGGGAGGATATATTTGTTCCACTCAAGGGGTCGCCAAGGAGTAACATGTTGGTTACCCATTGGGGATTGGGATGCAGTTCCCGCACTTGCTGCTTCCAAATCCACAGAACTGAACATTCACATTCAGTGAAACAAAAGGAAGAATGAAGCTACCTTGAGAGTAGTTTTCTCCCAAGAATCACCTACACCCTCAAATCAAAAGGCCCAGCTCTTTCTTCCTGTGTGCACCAGCACCTGGCTCTGTGTGTGTTTCAGAACTCCTCTTGCTAGGAAATAAGAGTGAGCACTGTGTCTAACTCATCTGCACAAGCATAATGGGGACGTGTACTTCTATTCAAGAAACTAATAGGATTCAGACAACTTATCACCAGACCCCGTGGATCTATAGCAGCTTGCTAATGCGTACACAGAGAAGCAGAGCCAGAGGATAGAAGGGGCTTCGTCTTCACTTCCACCACAGCCCAGACTCTGATTTTGAGCTTATAAGTTTAGCTGGAGCTACCCCAGCACCTGTCTCTGGGTGTGCATATCAGTGGGAAGCTGGATCCACGGTGTTCGGGGTCACAGTTGGAGGGGCAATGAAGGAAGTGGGGACTGAAACTGAGTTTTTCAACTGAATGTTTTCTCTGTCATATCTCCACTACACACATGCCATCACAGTACTATCCCTGTTTATCTGTGCAAGGCTTTCCTTCGAAATATTCAAGGCAGTATATTTTCATGGGGTGTCTATGATAAACGGCTTGATGTCATTGACAAAGGGAACAAGGAGAAAATCACTGCATCCCAGAGGTAAAAAGGCAGTGCTGACTCTGCTGGGTTGTACTTCCAAACACAGCCAACACACCCTTAGGAAATTACCAGCTTAGAGTTTATAGCCCTGGCCACTAAAATGATGGCTAGTGCCACCAGGTTCTTTTCATCACCCCAGGGAGGCCAGTTTAATCACAGATGCATATCTACCACTGTTACTGCATTCTTGTTTTTCTCCTCATCTTATTAATACGGAATCCATGGCCATCTTATACCTTCTGCATACATGACACTCACAGGAGATGAAATCCACTAGTCCGAGACAGGCCAGAGGGACCACTCTGCCAGCGGGGTGCTCTTGGCCCTGCCAAACACTTACTGAAGCAGAGACATTTTTATCTGGTCCAGTAACTGAACTCAGCGAAACATGTTTGTGTGTGTTCACGCCTGGAACTCTGCTTGCCTCTTAGATCATAAGTAATGATCGGGCTCTTACCACAATGTGGCCTGCCCATGTTGCTGCCTTAAAAATAAAGGAGCCTCTATTATTTCATTGATAAGCTCTTAGGCACTTTAGTTGAGCACGTTCTAAAATGTTGAAGAGTTTTCAAATACACATATTAAATTAGATGTTTATCAGTTCTGCCCCAGCCCCAAATAAAACACATTATAGGAGTCTCAGGGAAATACTTCTATTTTCATAAGACATATTTCTACATTATTTTGCCTTTTCACTGGGCTTTGTACATAATATACAAAGCCTCTCTGACTTCTGAAGTGACATGGCTGGCCTACAAAAGGTGTGTTTTTCTGTCCTTAGGCTTCTGGAGCAGCTGCCCAGGGCCAACGCTGCTCTCCTGCGACACCTCTTTGGACTGTTGTACAACCTCCAGCAACACTTTTCCACCAATCACAAGTCAGCTCACAACCTGTCTGTGTGTCTGGCCCCCAGCATTCTTTGTCTGCCCGGTTCCTATAGCTCAGAATTAGAAATAGACTTGAAAAAAAAGGTAATGGTATCTCTCACTTCATGCCCTGGGGGCAGAGTTCCCACTTGGAACCCTAAATTTGCGTATTAACTCTGAAGGACCAGCTTTTTGAAATGCACACTTAAATCACAGGCCTCAGAATGGCACACTCATTTAGCCTACCCCCAAGGATGATGGTAAGGGGGAGATTTAGGGGCAAATTGACAGCCCTTGAGTGCCTTCTCCATTCCCACCCAGAAGACTCAACACTAGATGACCGAATGACAAAGAGATAATATTGGCGTGGCATCACAGAAAGAACATGGGCTTTGGGGTTTGACAAGCCAGGTTTAACTCTCAGCCCAGTCACTGAGGGATGTGTAAACTTGGGCACAATTTCCAAAAGCTGGTTTCATCATTATACAGTAATGACACCACCAGCATCTCTGGTTCTTTCTTGACACATCCTCAGTGGCTTGGGAGATGAGCACCCATGGCTCCACCCACATGGGACTTCTAGCCAGTGTGCCCCAATGAGAAAAATACTTGGCTACCATTTTGTCTCTGCTCTGGGTGAGGAAACTAGTGTAAGAGTTTGGAGCGCCTTATAGAACCACAACAGGCCTGAGAAGATCCCAGCTCTTCCCCAACCTCACCCTCAAGCAAGTGTGAGGCAGGCAATGCATGAAGACCCACCACAGGTAGAAAAATGGACATTCTTCTCCCCAGGCACTTGCTTCTTTCACAAAAATACCACAGAAATCTCTGCTTCCCAAGTTTCAGATTGTTCTTCCCTTAGGAAGTGAATTTCACAAGTTTTGTCTACTGGACAAATTTTAATAAGATGCTATATCTTATTTATACTTCAATAAAACTGGAAAAAAATTAAAATTATAAACATAAAAATAAAAATAAATTCAAGTCAATAAGAGGGCATATATCTTCACC
>VMDR010034001.1:0-11188 GCA_007922815.1 Macrotus californicus
AACAGTGAGATCAAGGAGCAAATAGAGACTATAAAAACAATTCAAAGGATCAATGAATCCAGGAGCTGTTTTTTTTAAAAGATAAACAAAATTGACAAATCTTTAACCAGACTCATCAAGAAAAAAGAGAGAGGGCACAAATAAATAGAATCAGAAATGAAAGAAGTGAAGTTAGAACCAATACCACAGAAATACAAAGAATTGTAAGAAATTTCTATGAACAACTATGTGCCAAGAAATGGGAAAACCTGGGTGAAATGGATAAATTTCTAGAAACATATAATCTTTAAAAAATGGATCAAGAAGAAGCAGAAAACTTGAATAGGCCAATAACAACTAGTGAAATTGAAGCAGTAATCAAAATACTCCCAGGACACAAAAGTCCTGGAGCAGATGGCTTCACAGGCAAATTTTACCAGGCTTTCAAAGAAGAACTAACACCTATCCTTGTCAAAATATTCCAAAAAATTCAAGAGGAAGACTTCCAAACTCTTTTTAGTAGGCCAGTATTATTCTAACTCCAAAACCAGGTAAAAACACAACAAAGAAAGAAAACTGCAGGCCTGTTCTGATGAACATAGATGTTAAAATCCTCAATAGAATATAGGCAATCTGGATTCAGCAATACATTAAAAAGATCATATACTATGATTAACTTGGATTTATCCCAGGAATGCAAGGATGGCACAATATCTGCAAATCAATAAATGTAACATACCACATGAACAAAATGAAAGACAATAATCACATGATCACACCAATAAATGCAGCAAAAGTATTTGATAAAACCCAACATCAACTTATAATAAAAAACAGCCAGCAAAGAGGGAACAGAGGGAGCATAACTCAATAAAGGCCATATATGAGAAACCTACAGCCAACATCATATTCAATGGGCAAAAACTAAGCATTTCCCTTAAAATCAGGAACAAGACAAGGGTGTCTGCTTTTACCACTCTCATTCAACATAGTACTGGAAGTCCTAGCCACAGCTATCAGACAAGAAGAAGAAATAAATGGCATCCAAACTACAAAGGAGGAAGTAAAACTGTCATTATTCACAGATGACATGATAGTATACACAGAAAACCCTATAGGTTCCACCAAAAAACTACTCAACCTATTAAGGGAATTCAACAAAGTATTAGGGTACAAAGTCACTATTAAGAAGTCGATGGCATTTTTGTACACCAACAATGCAATATCAGAAAGAGAAACTAGGGAGGAAATCTTATTTACTACAGCAACAAGAAAAATAAACTACCTAGGAATAAATTTAAACAAGCAGGTAAAAGACCTGTACTCGGAAAACTATAGAACACTGAAGAAAAAAGTTGAGGAGGATACAAATAAATAGAAGCATAAAACATGTTCATGGATTGGAAGAATTAACTTCACTAAAATGTCCATATTACTCAAAGCAATCTATATACTCAACACAACTTCTACTAAGATAACAATGGCACACCTCACAGATCTAGAATGAATACTCCAAAAATATATATGGAACTAAAAAAGAACCCCCCTGCCATAGCCTCAGCAATCTTGAGAAAGAACAACAAAGTTGAAGATATCACAATATCTGATATAAAACTACACGGCAAGTCCACTGTAATCAAAACAGTCTGGTACTAGCATAATAACAGACACATAGATCAATGGAACAGAATAAAGAGCTCAGAAATAAACTCATGTCTCTATGGTCAATTAATATTCAAAAAGGGGGCACAAGCATACAATGGAGTAAAAACAGTATCTTCAACAAATGGTGTTGGGACTGGTACATGCAAAAAAAAAAGAAAAAGAAACTAGACCACAACCTTACATCATACACCAGAATATGGTATATGGATAAAAGACTTAAATATAAGTCGTGATACCATAAAAATCCTAGTGGAAAACATAGTAACATTTCAGATATCTCACATAGCAATGTTTTTGCTGATATATCTCCTAGGGCAAGGGAAATAATGAAAAAAAATAAACAAATGTGACAACATTAAATTAAAAAGCTTCTGGATGGCTAAAGAAACTACAATCAAAATGAAAAGGGTTGCAATTGTATGGGAGAACATATTAGCCAATGATACATCAGACAAGGGTTTAATCTCCAAAATATATAAAGTGCTCATATGATTCAACACCAGGAGGACAAACAATCCAATTAAAAATGAACAAAGGACCTGAATAGACACTTTTCCAGGGAGGGTATGCAAACAGCCCATAGACATATGAAAAAATGCTCAATGTCAGTAGCCATCAAAGAGATGCAAATTTCATCTACAATGACATATCACCTCACACTGACCAGAATGGCCATCATTAATAAATCAACAAACAACAAGTCCTGGCGAGGATGTGGAGAAAAGGCAACCCTAGTGCACTATTGGTGGGAATGCAGACTGGTGCAGCCACTATGGAAAACAGTTTGGAATTTCTGCACACAAAAAAACAAATACAAAAAAGAAAAATTGCACTGCCTTTTGACCCAGTGATTCCACTGCTGGAAATATACCTGAAGAATCCTGAAACACCGAACTAAAGGAATTTATGCACCCTGATATCTATAGCACTGCTATTTATTATACAGTAGCCAAGATTTCGAAAGAACCTAAGTGCCCATTAGTAGATGAATGGATAAAAAACTAGTACATCTACACAATGGAATACTATGCAGCAGTTTTGCAACAGCGAGGATGGAAATGGAGACTCTTATGCTAAGTGAAGTAAACCAGTCTGTGAAAGACAAATATCATATGATCTCACTTAAAAGAGAAATATAAGAACAAAATAAACTAAGAGCAAAATGGTACCAGAGGCATAGAATCATGGAATAGAGTGACAGCTACAGGAGGGGCGTGGGGAGGTGGCAACTGACTGAAAGAGGCTGGAGGGATTTAGTCCAAGAACTTAACATGAGACTCATGGACATGGATAATAGTGAAGAGACTGATTATGGAATTGGGGTTGGCTGGATGGAGTGGGGCAAAGGCAGGGAAAGTGAGACAACTATAATAGCATAAATAATAAAATATGTTTCAAAATGCCTGTAAGCATCTACTACTATGCAGAGGAGAAAAATCTTAAAAAAAAAAAGAAATTGCTATTATTAAACAAACATGATTTTGATCAAATGAGCTAAGCTTCTATGATTTTGACTTTATGGTTTATGCAGAAATATATAGGTCAGTGAATCAGTGCTAGGCTCCTTAATGTTCTGCTTTGGAGATTTTTTTTAGGTGTTCATTCCTTACAAAACTCTGATTTAAGCTTGCTGCTTAGAACAAAATATAAAAATGACAGTTAAAATATTGAAACTCTCCACATACTGGGAAGATAATAAATACCACCAATAAATTCATAAATAATACAACACAGAAAACATTTCTGTAAATTTTTCCTCTCCCTGTTCCCACTGAACCATCAGCTTACCTCCCTGAGGCATTAGAAAGACTGACCAGTGTATTAAAAATAAAAGTGTAGCAAGGTAAGCAAAAACAGACAGCTGATTCTTCTGAAAAAGAAAAAAAAAGGTGTCAGCACTTACCAAAATATGTATTCCAATGCATGCACACAAAAGCAAACTTTTACGGAGTTCTTGGCTTTATAACACTGAAAGTAAGGGGAGAAAGCAGGTATTAACAACTCACACCCCCTATGAAAAGCTGTTCAGCATAAGAAAGATGGCACTGCCAAAATAGCAAATAAGACCTTTTCAGGCCTGACACCCAAAGTCTATCTGACACAGGGGGCCACAGAACACCACTTAAAGTGATGTGCTTCCTGCCTAGGAAATGATATGGATGGCAGTACCTGACCGAGTGTAACAGCGGTATAATGGCTGGCACTGAAGGCTGCTTTATTTGGTAATTGTTTGGGAATAGGTCTCTATACTGGCTACATAATTTCTCACAGGGATGCTATATCATCTAGGGCTTCAAGTTCTATTCACCTGGAAAATGTAATCTACAATGAGGGGGAAAGTGTGCAACAGCATGACCATGATGTCTCTAGAAGGCGAAAATGCCTGCAGTAAAGAATGGCATGCTGATTTAAGCGCTGCTGTCAACATTTGCTTCCTGTAGGCCCCAAGGACCAATACACTCTTGCAGGGAAGCAAATTTGGGTCTTATAGACAGACAAAGCCCCTACAACTGATTATTCAGTCAAGTCCCCAGGAACTCTTACCTCATTTCATATTTTTCAATTTGAAAGAATGGTACTAATTATCTAGAAACCTCCTTTCTCCCAGAAATATAATCCATCAACAAAAATATCGCATCAGCAAAAAAAAAAAAAGAGAATGAAATGTCTTCCTATTTACTGTTTACTTTTCAGTGTCCTATATGCAAAGCTCCCATTTTTAAAAAATCATTAGTCAGTGGAACTATCCTTCCCCATCATAGTGAAAGACACCCTACTTAATGGGACGAGATATTTGCAAATGACATAACCAATAACAGGTTAGCACCCAAAATATATAAAGTAGTCATATAACTCAACATCAAAAAAATCTGATTCCAAAGGAGGCAAAAGACCTGAATAGACTTTTTTCCAAAGAAAGCATACAGGTGACCAACAGACATAGGAAAACATGCTTGGTGATCTGGGCTGTATATCAGTATCTTGTGCCCCTATCCCCCTGCTCCCACTGCCATTCTCTTCCTCCTGGCTTCCCTCCTCCACCTGCAAGCTGGTGTGGCGGTGTTGGTGGTGTCCTGAGTGCCAAGCACCTCTACTTGTGGCTCTAGTCCCCACAAGCATGTGGCCAGCTCTGTGACAGCAGCTGCCAGGTGGTCAGATGGCCCCGGCAAGAGCCACAGAGGAAGACCATGGGGAAAGTGCATAATGGAGCTGTGGATCGCCCATGGAGGCAAGACTGAAGAGATACATGCTTTGGGCACAATCACAAAAAATGAATCTGTGCCACTGTAGGAGGGTGAAGATGGCAGCCGAGTAGGTGGAAGCTGAGCCCACTTGCTTGTGTCCCCAGCACAGATTTTTGGCTGATTGCTGACAAGTGACTTGAACAATCAACAGAGTTGCAGTTGATATAAATTTTTGAAGCCAAAAAGTAAAGAAGATGCTTTGCGCCACCTGGTAAGAGATTTCATAAGTTGAAGGGGAAATGCCCTTTGAGAGGCACCTGCAGCAGACCAAACAGAAAACACAGCTTAGTAGCTCCCTCCCCTACCAGAGCAGGGAGCCCAGGTCCCATAGAAGGAACCTCTAACCATAACTGGGAGAGACTTGGAAGGGTACAGAGTCTGGGAGCCTCAGGCTGCATACACAGCAAGCAGCATATCCATTGCTGCAGTGCCAACCAGGACAGTTCCTGACAGAAAGTCTATCTCCTAAAACTGCTGGAGGCGCTGGAAGGCTGTGGCCAGCCCTGACCAAGAAGAGACATTTTGCGATCTGGAGAAGTGGAGTACATGGAGAACCGGGCAGTGACCCAGCACTGCAGTGTGAGTGCCACATAGAGACTTGTTAAAAGGAAAGCAGAAGCATGGCTGGGTAGGGACCCATGCACGTGTGCAGCTGCCCTGCCAGCAAAGAAACCAGATTGAAAGCACAATGTGTAACCACAGAATCCAGCTGAGCAGGAAGATTAGAGAGCTGTCTGGCAAGGAGATTGTGGGGCCCGACCCAGCGTGGCTGGCAAGTGCGGGTCCCTGCAGGCAGTACAGAGTGTTTGGGTCTGAGCCTCCTGCAAGAACAGTAGGCAAGAAGGTAGATGGGAAAGAGCTGAGCACCTGAGATTCTTTGAAACCAGGCAGGTCTCTTCACACCACAAAGCACAAAGTTCTAGGAAGAGGAAAGCGTGTCCAATCCCCACATACAGGATTGCAAACTTCGCAGGACAGTAAGACCAGGCTCAAGAACTCCCTGCCAGGTGCATATCCACATGGGAAAGAAAAAGAATCTCCAAAAGAGCCCTTTATAAACTTGTATCAGACACCACAAGTTACACTGGTTCATCCTCAGGCCCTACTCCACTGCAAACAGCAGAGCAGAGAGATTAGAAATTGGTGAAGTGAGGGGTATTCATGGCCCTGAACATCCTCGGCTCTCATACAGAGCAGCCAGCAGCACCAAGCAGGAGAGATGCCCCTTTTATACAGATTGGCCCCTCACATGAAATGGACAGTAAATTCATCAGAAACTATATATTATTGGAAATAATCTGGGACAGACCAAGACGTGTGGCGCAGGGGCAGGAGAACACACCCTCTCTCTTCACAGAAGACTGAACAGTTCCTCTCAGGGGAGAACTGGACAAACAATCCAATTAAAAATGAGCAAAGGACCTGAATAGACACTTCTCCAAGGATGACATACAGATGGCCCATAGACATATGAAGAATGCTCAACATCACTAGCCATCAGAGAGATGCAAATTAAAACCACAATGAGATATCACCTGATACTGGTCAGAATGGCTATCATGAATAAATCAACAAACAAGTGCTGGCAATGATGTGGAGAAAAGGAACCCTAGTGTACTATTGGTGGGAATGCAGACTAGTGCAGCCACTGTGGAATATAGTATGATATTTCCTCAAAAAAATTAAAAATGGTACTGCCTATATTCCCAGCAAATCCACTGCTGGGAATATATCCTAAGAATCCCAAAACACCAATTCAAAAGACTTTATGCACTCCTATGTTCATAGCAGCATTATTTATAATAGCTAAGTGCTGGAAACCACCTAAGTGCCCATGAATAGATAAGTGGATTAAAAAGTGTGGTACATTTACACAATGGAATACTGCACAGCAGAAAGAATTCCTGACTTTTGCAACAGCATGGTTGGAACTGGAGACTATTATGCTAAGTGACATAGGCCAGTCAATGAAAGACAAATACCATATGATCTCACTTTAAGAGAAATCTAAGTAGCAAGCAAAATAGAACCAGAGACATGGAGACATAGAATAGACTGACAGTTGCCAGAGGGGAGGGGGAAGGGGATACTGGTAGAAAGAAGGCGAAGGGTTCAGTTAAACACATGTATGAATGACCCATGGACATGGACAACAGCGTGGGGATTGACTGTGGGAGCGGGGGTTGGGCTTAGTGGAGGAGGGCATGGGAGAAAAATTGGGACAACTGTAATAGAATAACAATAAAAAAAGGTGTTCAACATCACCAATCATCAAGGAAATGCAAATCAAAACCACAATGAGATATCACCTCACACCAGTCAGAATGGCTATCAACCAGTAAATCAACAAATAACAAATATTGTCAGGGATGTGGAAAAATGGGATACCTCGTGTACTGTTGGTAGAATTTTATATTGATGCAATCAAAATGGAGAAATATGGAGGTTTCTCAAAAAATTAAAAATAGAACTCCATATGACCCAGGCATCCTACCAATTCTACTTCTGAGTATTTATCAAAAGAAGACAAAAACACCAATTCAAAACACTATGTTCACTGCAGCATTATTAACAATATTCTGTATATGGAAGCAAGCTCAGTGTTCATCAAGAGATAAATGGATAAAGGTGTGATAGACAATGGAATATTACTCAGCAAAAAACTAAAGTGAAATCTTGCCATTTGTGACAATATGGATGGATCTAGAAGGCATTCTGCTAAGTGAAGCCAGTCATACAAAGAAATACAAATAAAAATACCGTATATTTAACTTAAAAGTAGAATCTTAAAAAACAAAACAGAAACAGACTGTATCCATAAGACTGTATCTATGGATACACACAATAAACTGATGGTTGCTAGAAAGGAGGGGAGTGGGGGGATGAGTAAAAAAGGTGAGTGAGAGGTACAAACTTCCAGATAGAAAATAAATAACCCTCAGGGAATATAGGCAATAATATCATAACATCTTTGCACAGTGACAGATGGGTATTAGACCTACTTTAGTGATTGTATCACAAGGTTTATAAATGTCAAGTCACTAAGTTATACATCTGAAACTAATACATATTGTATGTCAAGGGTACTTTAATAAGTTTTTTAAAAGATCAGGAGGTAAAAATGAAAAAGCCATGTGACATCCTCAACCTAATTTCATACTTTATTCTCTCCCATTCAGACTTGAATAGTGTCACGTAATATCTCCAACATGGCCTATGTAATGGGTTCGGTGATGCTATTACTGAAGTGGAACAATTTTTCCTTTTACTAGAAAATATAAGTTTTGTGTATTTATTGTTCTCATTGAGGTATTATAAAGTATCTGTAACCCTTCTAAGACATGGGTTGCCTCTCAGAAAGAAGAGAGGAGAACAATGAACACCTTTAAATCCACTGATTAAAGTTCCTTTATTTTGAAATCACATTTGTTTATGTTCTGTACCAGAAATACCATTCACATTTCCATTCATTCACCAGTAAATATAAATAAATACTTTGTGCCAAGCACTGACCTAGATTTTAAGATATACCAGAACAAAATAAATCAAGATCGTGGCCATCACAGATCTTAACACTGTAGCAAAGTAATACTGGGTTTAGGATAGAAGTGGCATACAAAGGGAAGAAAGAAGGAACCAATTAGTAGTGTTGGGACCATTGTTCATCCACTTGGAATAAAGTGAAATTAGATTCCCTACCTCACACTAGACACACACACACACACACACACACACACACACACACGTAGAAAATTTAAGAATAAAATATAAAAGAATATCTGTAGAAACCTAAAGTAGAAAAGAATCTTATAAACAGGACACAAAGCAAAATCCATACTGTTATATTTGACTACATAATAATTAAAAACTTCTGCAAACAACAACAAAAATTAAGCCATAGACTGGGAGAAGGAACCAGGAAAGAATCTGTATCCAGAATGCATAGAGCATTCCTATAAATTTATGGGAAACAAAGATTAAGAGTCTAATTTTTAAAATGGGCAAAGAATAATAGCAGGAATTCATAGAAGAGAAAATATGGGTAACCAATAAACTTATGAAAAGGCATTCAGCCCCTAAATTACAAAGAAAATTAAAATTAAACCAGCGATGAGGTATAATTTTACATCAATTAAATTGGTAAACATTTTAAATCAGACCATACCAAGAGTCAATGAAGATGTGGAACAACAGGACTTCTCATTCACTGTTGAAAAGAGGAGATTGGTGCAGATACATTACAGCGCACTGTGGTAATGTCTAGGAAACTTAGCTTATGCATGCACAAAGAGACTGCATAATAATGTGTGCAAGAGCAAAAGTTCAGAAACAAATTAAATGCCCCATTACAGGGGACTAGACAGTGTGTCATATTGAACAACAGTAAACTGCAGCCGATAAAATGAATAAACTGGAGCCACATACAATTACCATGGAGAGTCCTCAGAAATATAATATTGCAAGAAAAAAATAAGTTGCAGCAGGGCACACACAGTATAATTACATGTAGTTTCAAAATCCACAAAAATATGGTGAACATTTTTGGAGGTTTAGATGTGTGGAAAAAAATTTCTAAAAACCAGTAGCAAGAAAGACATTAAATTCATGATGGTGGTTACGGAACAGGGCAAAGGACCAGAGTTAGGGAGAGCTCTCCTCAACTCTAACAGCGATGTCTGCGCTTTTAAAAAATATCCCCAGTAAAGACGGTCAGATCTCAAGATTTAATAAGTCTGATTGGTAGATATGTAGATGGTCATAATGTTAACCTCTATACTTATCTACACATGTGAGATTTCATAATAATCTAATGGATTATTAAATAAGAAGAAAACAAAATAAAATAAAATTTGTTCCTTTGCCCCTGAAATAAGACAAAAAGAATTTGAGACCATGGGCTACACTATCTGCTCTGGGGAAAAAAAATTAGAATTGGGGCACATTCTTCCCACTTTCTACTTCCCTCTACCCCTACTTCCAAAGGTAACATGCACCTGGTTGTCCCTGCAGTGGGTGGCTGCTGGTTGAAAACTGCGTGCAAATCCTTTTGTCATTGTCCCCATTAGCTATCACAGGACTGTTGGAGCAGTGAAGAGGAGTCCAGGAAGAGTCCAGATGCAGGATAGCACATGGTCCACTAATACTTGGCCTTGCATTCAATAGGGAATAACTGACAAAATTCATTGGCCATTCTCCGTCTTTTGATATCTTTTTGAGTCCCAACTTGGTGAAATTAAAAAAGAAAAAGAATCAAAGTATGATCTTGTCCAGAGAGACTAGACATCACCAGTTTTAGCAGGCCATAGAATAGAAACACAAAGTAATAATATTAAATCATTGACTCCCCATTTTCTGTGTCCCAGAGGTGTGTTTAATCCTATTTTAAGGGTTTGTTAAACAACAGTTTAATTTATGCACTTTTAATTTCTATAGCTAATAAATTCATGTGTCATTTTTTTAAGTACTTCATACCGCTTCACTTGTAAAACGATCCTACACTCATAAAGACAAGAAATTTAGCACAACGTTAGTGCCCACATTATGCTCATCTTGACCAACATAACCTAAGTGTTTCAATATAAATAATTGTTTTAGTATATATTTACATTATATATCATAATTCTTAAGGATGATATTTAATGCTTAAGAAGTATCTACACAGCTCTATTTGTTTAACCTGTATCAGTGGATAATTTAGTCTTTTATAAGCAGACTTCCTCACTTTTTACTTCTTATTTTTGACTTGATTATCAAGAACTGTGCTTTCCAAACTTTAATGTGCATATGAATCACCCAGGGATCTTGTTAAAATGCAGATTTTATTTTGGTAGGTTTGGGGAGGAGCTTGAGACTGTGCTTTACTAACAAGCTCCCAGGTGATGTTGATGCATCATCATCTTTGATCAGCAAGGAGTTCAAGCAAATTTTTCAGCAATATATAAGTAGTGTGTTTTCTGGGCCTGCATATTCGAGCGTGTCTTTCTACTGTGTAGACATGAATAACATCGTCACTGGGAACAGCTCTATTGTCTTACAGAACTTTCAATCGCAGGGAATACCAAGGCTTACCTTATTTGAGCCCCTTGAAATACAGCAACACTTTTTTCCTACCTGGAAGCTTTCAAAAGGTGTTCTATGTTATACAAATTTAAAATTTTAGCAGAAAAAATCTGGATGTATTTCTACTTTCGCTTAATTTGGTGAAGAATACTGTGATCACTTTTAAGTTCAAATTAAGAACTTTTTTCAAGCTTATGAAAAAATTATTTTCCTTGATTCCTGACTGTGACATCCACTAT
>VMDR010034002.1:0-11189 GCA_007922815.1 Macrotus californicus
AGCCCCCTCGAAAGTAAATTTCTAATCTCTGTTCTTTTTCTTGTGCATGGCTCACACTTTCCTATTTGTATTCATATCTCATTTTTTTGTTGAAAACTGGGCATTTTAGATAATATATTGTAGAAACTCTGGGTACTGACTTCCAACACCCCGAGTTTGTTGTTTGCTTGTTTATTTGTGTAGTGATTCTGCTGGGCTTTATTTTTTAAGTCTTTTTCCCAGACTGTTCAGCCTCTAATGTCACTTCTCAGAAAACCTTGGGCATGCACACAGTCACCCTGAAATGACATGTCTCATTTTATCTCTTGTTCTCTGTGTTATGCTTCTGGCTGGTCTGCCCCTGTTGGCATCTCACCCAGCTGTTAGCCATCACTAATTGTAGGCTAATTGCTCTATTTTTTTTTCCAGTAGTTCCCCAGACATAAATGTCTCCAGTCTGATCTAATTAGATTTGAGTTCCCTTTGTCTTTGTGGCCAGTCTTAGATATTTGTTCTGACCTCAGGAGGATTCTTCTTGGCTGTCTCTTTCCCTGGTACTCTGTTAAATTTCTACTTGGCCTATTGTTTAACTTGTGGTTCTCATGAAGCTACCACCCTCATCTTAATTGCTTACCTTCAAAATCTCTATTGTTTTTGACAGCACTCTTAGTGCTTGAACTTCCCCATACTCTGTTCTAAATAAAGTCTGTTATCTTAGGGAAATCTATTCTTTTTTAGATTTACTTACTTATTTATTTTCAGAGAAAGGCAGAGAAACATCAATGTGTGGTTGCCTCTTGCAATCCCCCAACTGGGGACCTGGCCCACAACCCAGGCATGTGCCCGGACTGGGAATTGAACCAGCGACCTTTGGTTCACAGGCCGGCACTGAATCCACTGAGCCACACCAGCCAGGGTGGAAACCTCTACTCTTAAGGCCTTCCTCTTCCCCTGTGAACCATCTCTCAGCCCCTGCTCTAGAGCAATGGATAGCGACAATGGACTGCTTCTCTTTGAGTGACATGCCTGCTCTAACTGTGACTGCTGGGTAACTGTGGCCTTCTTGGCTTACCTCTCCCAGCGTGGGACCTCTGCTTGATGAGTAAATCAGGGCAGGGGAACTCAGGGCCCATAATTCTTGGCCTGCCACCTGGGGCAAAGCTTCTGCCCTGTGTTGGGGCTAGGTACAGAAAGGGAGCCCCAGACCTTTCAACCATGCCTTGCTGGTATAGAATTTCTGCATCATGTACGCTGAGATGGGGTGGGGTGGGACGTGAAATGGTAATGACTTGACCCAACTTGCCCCTTCTGGGGAGAAAGCATAGTCTTTGGGACCTGAGGGAAAGAGAACCCCCAGGCTTTACTTGCCAGAAGTAGAGCTTCCATCTCACTAAGCTGAGGTATGGAGCAGGTCATGGCTTAAATGCCATAGACTCTCACTGTTCTTACTGAGGATTAGTTGATTTTCTTGTATAAATGTTTCTTATTTGCTCTGTGTCCTTAGG
Source organism: Macrotus californicus (assembly GCA_007922815.1). Lineage (NCBI taxonomy): Eukaryota > Metazoa > Chordata > Mammalia > Chiroptera > Phyllostomidae > Macrotus > Macrotus californicus. The sequence goes on from VMDR010034002.1 coordinate 1,485, forward strand.
ACATTCACAGTTTTCAGAGACTTTTAAATGGTGGTGGTTGTTTGTTTGCTTGTTTTTATCATTTTTACCTGTTAGACTTATTTTGTCAGAGAGAGGTCTGTGGAGCTCCTCACACCACGATTCTTGGAGTGTCCAATTCTCGCTCATTTTGATGGTTCCTTTTTGTCACTCTCAGATTATCCCCTTAATTTCGGGGTTTGAAAACCACATCTCTTGGATCAAATCTGACCTATTTTTCTATATAAAATTTGCTTGGAATGTAGTCATGCCCATTTCTTTGCATATTGTCTGTGTCTGACAGAGTTGCGTGATTGTGCCTGAGATTGGCCCACCAAGCCTAAAATATTTAGTGTCTGGCCCTTTACAGAAAAAAAACAACAACTGCCAACCCCTGCATCAGCTGATAAGCTTTACTAACATCTTTTACTACTTAAACATAGAGGTGCTTCTCTATGTTGTCAAGAGTACCAAATATAATTAAAATCAGATTTGGCTTAAAGAAAAAGGTTTAAAATCACATTTTAAATATAAACATAATTATTTTCTCTTTTCCAACATTTTTAGATCTGGTAGCTCAACGAGGAGAAAGATTGGAATTATTGATAGATAAAACAGAAAATCTCGTGGATTCGGTAAGTATAGGATATGGTGATATTTTTCAGGATATAAAGTAGAGAAACTGGTTGATGGCTAACTTAGTAGGGAAACGCCTTAAATTCGATACTGTGGTCTTTTTTGTTCTGACCTCCATTCTGTGATTGCATTTTGATTATGAGCATAACAATGAGGCATAGACAAAAAGCCATGACCCATTAAGGAAGCTTTGGTTTGGAAAACATACTCAGTACAGAAACAATTTTTTTAAAGCTTTGGATTGATGCCTATTAATTTAGCACCTCAGCTGCACATACCAGTCTGTTCTCTGTGCATTTTGTGAAACATGAGAAAAATAAATTTTCAGGCCACTGTGACCCAGTATGAATCCTGAAACCCGGACAATTCAATCACTTTGTTGCTCACCGTGACAGCCTGAGCTTTCCTTATATCAAGCAGAAGGCACGGACGGGGAAGGGCCACTGAGACTTAAAGGAGTCAGTGTGTCCCTGTCACATACTAATGCTCCAATTAAGTGTGTCATTGCATTCTCCATCTGGTTAGTAGATAAAAGTTTTGAGAAGAGATGATGGTGAATAGAAAGAGGGCAGAGATCAGTTACACCTTGAGTCTGCACAATCACAAATTTAAATGCAGAGTGAAAGTTTGCACTTAGAAATAGATCGGTGAGTGTTCATGTTCATTTTTACTGGCAGCTAGATTGTAGTAGTTAATAGCACAGGCTCTAGAGTTGGGTTACCTAGGATTGAATCCCATCTCTGCCGCTTATTAGTTGTGTGACCTCAGGAAAGTTACTTAACTATACCTCAGTCATTATCTGTGAAATGGAGATGTATCTACTTCATTCGTGTTTTAAGGCTTAAATCAGATAATGCATGCAAAGTGCCTAACACAATGTCTGATACATAGTAAGAGTTATTTAAATGTTTATTGTCATTGTTAGTTTTATGGGGACATTTGTTAACAGTAGGTCTCAGAAGGATAACAGTTTTTCATCAAAGCATGTGGTAATTGGAGGAAGGGCGGCACCATACAGGAAGTCAAAACCCCAGGGTTCTGTAATGACTCACTTTATAGCCCAGTGCTAGGGTGTGAGGAGGAGAAAGAACTATCTGATCCCAGATATGCAGGCTGATTAATTTCTTTGGTACTTCCAGTCCATCTCAGCTTCTTAAAAAAATCCTCACCTGAGGACACGTTTATAGATTTTAGAGGTAAAAGAAGGGGAGGGTGAGAGGGAGAGAGAAACGTTGATCATTTGCTTCCCATGTGCGCTCCAACTGGGGATCAAACCCACAACTTAGGTATGTGCCCCGATCAGGAATCAAACCCGCGAGCTTTTGGTGTACAGGACAATGCTCGAATGCACTGAGCTACCCAGCCAGGCCCATGACTTAGATATTCTTAATCCTAAGATTAAGATTGGAATGGTCTGTGTTTAGTCAGTACTAATATAGTCTATACTTTCCAAGTAAACGTCTTCCTAATTTAGTTGACTACATTTCCCAGCACCACAAAAGGGGCTGATGAACTAACAGGTGTCTCTTTTTCTGGAGGAATAACATACATCCAATAAAGTATAGCACGTATATTAATTTTAATAACTGTAAAGTTCAGTTATTTTTTTACATGTCTATGCCCATGTAACCACCACCTGGATCAAGATATAAGACATTTTGAACACCTCAGAAGGCTGACTCATGCCCCTTCCAGTCAATAATCCCCAAGAAACCATTTTCCTAATTTGTACCACCCTGGACAGAATTTTTTGCCTGTTCTTAAAATGTATAGAAATGAAATCATATGTCATGTACTCTGCTGTGTCTGGCCTCTTTTGCTTATCATTGTACCTGTGAGATTCATCCACATTGTAGTAACAGTTTGTTCTTTTTTATTGTTTTCTTTTCTTCCATTGTATAAATCCACCTACCAAAACTTGTTTACACATTCTTCTCTGTAGGGCTCTGATTTTGGATTCTCTTATTTCATTGATCTGTTTGTCTACCTTTATGCCAGTACCACACTGTATTGATATTTGTAGCTTTAAAGAATTCACTAAGTCCTCCAACTATGTTCTTCTCCAGGATTGTCTTCACTATTTTAGGGCCTTTCCATTTATATTTCAGAATAAGCTTGTTATTTTCCATCTTTAAAAACATCGAGTATCTTTGATTGTGATTGCATTTACTCTGTAGGTCAGGTTAGGGAGCGTTGGTATCTTGACCGCACTAAGTCTTCCTACCCATAAACATGGCACTTTCTGCTTTTGTGAAGGATTTCTTCAGTTTTTCTCAACAATGTTTTGTAGTTTTTGGTGTTCAGGTCATGCACACATTTTCTCAGATTTACCCTTGAGGATTTCATGCTTTTCTACCCTATTGTAAATTTTTAAGTTTCATTCTCTAATATTTACTGCTAATATAAAAAACTCATAGAGCCCTGGCTGGTGTGGCTAAGTGGATTGAACACCAGCCTGCAAACCAAAGGGTTGCCGGTTTGATTCCCAGTCAGGGCACATGCCTGGGTTGCAGGCCAGGTCCCCAGTAGGGTGTATGTGAGGGGCAACCACACATTAATATTTCTCTCTCTCTCTTTCTCCCTCCCTTACCCTCTGTCTAAAAATAAATAAAATCTTTTTTTAAAAAGAAAGATAAAAGACTCATAGAAGCAAAATCAGAAGTGAAAGAAATTCTAGACATCACAGTACACAAAGGATCACACTAGAACGCTATGAAAGACTATATGCCACCAATTTAATAGTGTAGAAGAAATGGATAAGTTCCTACACATACATAACTTTCCTAGACTGAATCATGAAAAATTGGAAAATCTAAATAGACTGATCAGTAGTGAGGAGATTGAAACAACCATCAAAAACCTCCCCAAAAATAAAAGTTCAGGACAAGATGGCTTTGTACGTGAATTCTACTAAACACTCAAAGAATATTTGATACCTGCCCTTCTCAAACTCTTCCAAAAAATTGAAGAAGAGGCAGTTATTGCTAACACATTTTATGAGGCCAACATAACTCTGATACCAAAAATTTGCCAAGGATAAACCAAAAAAATAAACTACAGACCCATATCGCTGAACATAGATGCAAAAATCCTTTAAAAAATTAATAAATTGAATACAACAATACATTTTAAAAAATACATCACCATGAAGTAGGGTTCATTCCAGGGACACAATGATGGCTCAGCATATGCAAATTGATCAGTGCATATACCACATTAACAAAACAAAGGATAAACATCATATGATTTATCAATAGATACAAAAAAGCATTTGATAAGATCTGTTTATGATTAAAACACTCAATAAAATGGGTACCTCAACATAATAAAGACCACATATGACAACCCCTCAGCTAATATACTTAATGGTGAAGAACTGAAAGCTTTTCCGGTAAAACCAGGAACAAGACAAGGATGCCCACTCTCACCACTCTTATTCAACATAGATTTGGAAGAGTCCTAGTCAGAGCAATCTCAGGCAAGAGAAAGAAATAAAAGGCATCCAAATTGGGAATGAAGAAGTGAAAGTGTCACTTTTTGCAGATGAAATGATTTATATAGAAAACCCTAAAGACTCCACCAAAAAAACTATTAGAAACAATAAACAAATACAGCAAAGTTGCAGGATACAAAATCAGTGTACAGAAATTCACTGCATCCCTTTATATTCACAATGATATTTTGGGAAAGGAAAGGAAAAAAAAAAAACAATTCCTTTTGCAATCATAACAAAAAGAATAAATTACCTAGGAATAAATTAACAAAGGATGTGATGGACCTGTATACAGAAAACTACAAAGCATTATTAAAAGACAATGAAATGGAAGGACATTCTGTGTTCATGGATTGGAAGAATCAACATACTTAAAATATCCATATTACTCAAAGCAATATACAGATTTTAATGCAGTCCTCATCAAAATTCCAAGGATATTTTTTTAAAGATTTTTTTTATTATTTATTTTTAGACAGAGGGGAAGGGAGGGAGAAAGAGAGGGAGAGAAACATCAATGTGTGGTTGCCCCTCAGTTGGCCCCCTACTGGGGACCTGGCCCACAACCCAGGCATGTGCCCTGACCAGGAATCGAACCGGCGACCCTCCAGTTCGCAGCACACGCTCAATCCACTGAGCCACACCAGCCAGGGCAAAATTCCAAGGCTATTTTTAAGTAAATATAACAAAAATATAATCAGATTTGTATGGAACCACAAAAGACCCCAAATAGCCAAAGCAATCCTCCAGAAAAAATAACAAAGCCAGAGGTATTACACTACCTGAGTCCAAATTATACTCCAGAGCCAATGATAATCAAAACAGCATGGTATTGGCAGAAAAACAGACACACAGACCAATGGAACAGAACTGAGAGCCCAGAAATAAACCCACATGTATATGAGCAAATAACGTTTGACAAAGGAGCCAAAAACATACAAGAGAGCAAAGAAAGCCTCTTCTGTAAATGGTGCTGGGAAAATTGGAAAGCCACGTGAAAAGAATGAAACTAGACATGCACAAAAATTAATTCAAATGGATCAAAGACCTAAATATAAAATCTGAAACAGTAAATTACATAGAAGAAACCATAGGTACTACACTTATGGACCTTGGTCTTAGAGGGCATTTTATGAATTTGATCCCAATGGCAAGGGAAATAAAGGCAAAAATAAATGAATGGGACTATAACAAACTAAAATATTTCTGCACAATGAAAGAAACCACCAACAAAACAAAAAGACAACCAGCCATATGGGGGAAGATATTTGCAAGCAACAGCTAAGACAAAGGTTTAATATCCAAACTATATTAAAGCACTTAAACAACTCAACACCAAACAATCAATCCAATTAAAAAATGGGCAGAGGACCTGAATAGATACTTCTCCCAAGAGGACATACAAATGGCCAACAGATAAATGAGAAGATGCTCCACTTCACTAGCTGTTAGGGAAATGCAAATCAAAACAATGAGATATATCACCTCACATCTGTTAGAATGTCTATTTTCAACAAGACAAGTAATGACAAGTGAGGAAAGAGGTTGTAGAGAAAAAGGAACCTTCATCCACTTCTGGTGGGACTGGTACAGCCACTATGGAAAATAATATGGAGGTTCCTCAAAAAATTAAGACTGTAGTTACCATGTGACCCAGCAACCCCTCCTTTGGGTATCTACCTGAAAAATTTGAACATTTGTTCGCCAATATATGTGCACCCTTATGTTCATTGCAGCGTTATTCATGATGGCCAAGACATGAAAACAACCAAAATGTCTTTCAATAGATGATAGGATAAAGAAGGTGTGGTATGTATATACAATGGAATAATACTCAGCCATAAGAAAATATGAAATACTGCCATTTGCGACAACATGGATGGTCCTCGAGACCATCAATACTATTGTAAGCAAAACAAGTCAGTCAGAAAAAGCTAAGCAACATGATTTCACTCATATGGGGGACATAAAACTGAAACTCATAGACACAGACAAGAGTGTGGTGGTTACCACAGGGAAGGGGGTGGGAGGGCAGTAAAGGGTAAAGGGGACAAATATATGGCGATGGAAGATGATTTCACTTTGGGAGGTGGGCACACAATGCAATATTCAGATCATGTAACATTCACTTGAAACCTACATAATCTTATTAACTAATGTCACCCCAATAAATTTAATTTAAAAATAAATACATAAAATAAAATAAGTAGATGATTTGTCAATGTTCAAATATTGACTTGAGGGTTGTGGAAGAATCTCCACCCCAACCAATTAAATGACATAATTCGATTCGGTCTTATTAGTTTCATTGTTCACTGCTTTTTCTTATCTACATTATCTTCTTATTTCTTGAATTCTTTATTGTGGTTTAGTTTGTAAGTAATTTCAAAGAGTTCAGACAGCTGAGGAATTTACAAACTACACAGTTTAGAGGGCATGGTCCTGAAGACTGCCCTCAGTCCTGACACCAACTGCAAGTTTATTTGTTCCCAAAACCACCCTCAGGTTTGATTATTTACTAGAGCGGCTCACAGACCTCCCTAAAAGCTGCCATACTCACCGTTATGATTTATTATAGGCGAAGGATACAGATTATGCTCAGCCAAGGCAGAGAAGCGCATACGGGGGAGTTTGGGAAGGTACCAAACCCAGAGCATGTGTTGTCATGTCCTCATGCAGTTAGAACATGTCGGTCTCCCGGCATAGATATGTTACCACATGCATAGAGTGTTGTCAGGCAGGGAAGCTTGCACACGCCTTGGTATTCAGTTTTCATTGCTGTTTTATTGTGTAGGCACAATTGACTGATTGCCTACTTACTTGATTTGGCTCCAGACTCCCAACTTCTCTGTGTGTGACCCAAAGCCTCTACCCGAAATCATATAGTTGATCTCAGTAGTGAATAACCCCCACCCCGAATCACATCGTTAATACTTGGCTAGCCCATATACCCCAGGCAAGCAAAGATTTTACCTCCCAGGAGTTGTGGGCAAAGGTCACACCCCTTTGGAACAAGTTTAAGTTCTTCACTGTATAGTACAGTTGATAGGCATTTGGGTCATTTTCACTTTTGAGATAAGTCATACAGTACAGTTGGAAATATTTTTGTACATGTCTTTCGGTGAACTTGTGCATACATCTCTTGGGTACATACCTAAGAGTAGAATTGCTGGGCAATTAGGGAATTTTATTGTTTGCCTGTTTTGAACTGCTTCTGTCCTGCTGGGAATGGTTCAGTAGATAGTGAGAAATTGATGTTTCAAAAGAAAATGGATAACTGAAGAAGTGCAAGTAAATACACATCTTCCTCTGGAAATTGAACAAGTGTTATGCAAAATCCCGGGATTATGCTGGGCAGAGGAGGCAAATGTGTTTGCAGCCAGCTGGCTTAGAAGGAGCCTTTCTTATTGGAAGCATAAAGAGGATAAGGCTTTTCTACTAACAGGAAGAATCACTTCTGGTGCTTGACATTACGTGCGTGGCTATGGTGGAGAAGAAAAAGGAGGGAAGCCTTTCCAATGGGCTCATTCTGCTTGCCATAGACCTGGCAGAGTTCTGCTTTTGGGGACTAGGTATCCTGAATGGCCGTCTCTACAGGGTAGAGAGAGAAGGGGTAAAGAACACTGGGACTTAACAGAATTAATGAAAGTAAAAGTTTTGCAGGTAGTGCTGCAAATCAATCATGTAGTCAGTGCCAGGAATCAAACAATTTTTTTTCCCCTAGTCTGTCACCTTCAAAACAACCAGCAGAAATCTTGCCCGAGCCATGTGTATGAAGAATCTCAAACTTACTATCATCATCATCATCGTATCAATTGTAAGTTTTGATCCTTTTTGTTTGTGATTTTATGTTTTAATCTCTTAAGAAATTAGGGGCTGGAATTTTTTTTTCAGATTTTATTTATTTTTAGACAGAGGGGAAGGAAGGGAGAGAGGCAGAGAAACATAATGTGTGGTGGCCTCTAGTGTGCCCCCTACTGGGGGGCCCTAGCCCACAACCCACCCATGTGCCCTGTCTGGAAATTGAACCAGCAACCCTTTGGATGCAGGCTGGCACTCAGTCCACTGAGCCACACCAGCCAGGGCTTGGAATTCTTTCTACAATGAGCTACATATAACTTTTAGTTATGAAACACTTAACCAGGCAGTGGCTTTCCCATGAAGTCACATTGAAATATTATCTCTACTTAAACCCCATTTCCCTGCCTAGAATCCTTATATGTAAGGAGTTTTGCAAGCCATTCCAAACATTCCTGGATATGTAATGATTTTGTTGCTACTGAAATGGGATTCTTTTAATATTGTGTTTTTAAATTGATTCCATAGTTTCTAATTATATTTCTCTTTTCCAGTTGATTTCATTTTCTATTTATCACTGGTTTCTCTTTTCTAATTGATGTATTTTGTGTCTGGAAAATTTGCCTAACTTATTAGTTGTAATAGTTGATTCTTCTGTATGCTGTAGGTCAAGAGTCAGCAAACATTCTGAAAGTACTGGATAATAAATACTTTTGGCTTTGTAGGCCACATACAGTCTGTCACATATTCTTCTTATTTCTTTTTAATGATTTTATTTATTTATTTTTAGAGAGGGGGAAGGGAAGGACAAAGAGAGGGAGAGAAACATCAATGTGTGGTTGCCTCTTGAGTGCCTCCTACCTGGGTGGGACCTGGCCAGCAACCCAGGCATGTGCCCTGACTGGGAATCAAACCGGAGACCCTTTGGTTTGCAGGTCCGTGTTCAATCCACTGAGCTACACCAGCCAGGTCTAGTCTTCTTATTTTTAAGCAGTCCTTTACCATTCTTAGCTTACAGGCCATGGGCTATATTTTACTGACCCCTGGTATAGTGGTAAATTTATAATACCATCTGTTAAAGTTTTTAATTTATCAAAGTTATACATACATACACACAAACTGTATGTATAGTTTTATATAATTATATATTTTTTCTTGTATTTACTGGCAGTATTGAATAATTACGATGTCAACAGGCATCTTTATTTAGTTCCCAGTGTTAATTGAAATGCTTCCAATATTTCATTTTTAAGAGTGACATTTAGCCCTGGTTGGTGTGGCTCAGTGGATTGAGTGCCGGCCTGCAAACCAAAGGGTCACTGGTTTGATTCCCAGTCTAGGGCACATGCCTGGGTTGTGGGCCAGGACCCTGGTAGGGGGCACTCGAGAGGCAACCACACATTGATGTTTCCCTCTCTTTTTCCCTCCCTTCCCCCTCTCAATAAATAAATAAATAAATAAATAAATAATCTTTAAAAAAGAATGTTTATTACAATAAAAGAAGAGTGTGACATTTACTCTGAATTCTTGTTGGATTTTTATTGTCAAGCTAAACAACTTTTATTTCTGTTTATTTTTTCAATTTTTATTTAATGATTTGAGCAGGTACATCGGTTTGTTTTTTTATGCATTTATTGGTTGATTCTTATATGTGCTGTGACTGGAGATTAGACAACCCACAACCTTGGCATATCAGGATGATGCCCTAACCACCTGGGCTATCCAGCCAGGGCAGTCTTATTTCTAGATTGCTAAAACATTTTATCAGGAATAAGCATTTA
>VMDR010034003.1:0-11176 GCA_007922815.1 Macrotus californicus
GGAATGACATCTAGCAACAAAAGGCAGCAAAATTCAAATGAAAAAAAGAGAGACTGGTATATAAAAAGTTCCTTCCCCCTTTTATAGCTATTACATAGAAACAGCACCTACATACGCCTAAATCCAGGTCAATGCAGAGTGAGCATCAGTGAAGGAGGACCACCTACCTATCGTCAGATAACAGAGCATTTCATTTGGCATGTTTTATTTCCAAACACTTGACTGCACTTAGCCTGAAATTATTGATTAAAAGCCAAACATAAAAAGGGATTAGATGGAATGAGAATATCCAGAAACAAAGTAGCACTTTATAAACCTATTTAGATTTTAAACCACAGCAGCATTCCAAAATTCCTCCATATAAAGACAAAAGGCACAGAAGATGTGTTATGTAATCCATCACTCCAAAAATGAATGACATTACAAGGCTAGGTGTGTACTCATGGACACACCTTGTTTCCACATAAGCATGTAAGTACTGAAGTACATTAAGTACTACCACTTGAAGGTAGTATCTGTTTTCACATTAAGTATAAAGAACACAATTTCTTCTCCCTAAACATTTTATTAAGATCTGAAGGGTAGGTCTAATTGGATCGTGTTATATCTTTCTTTATCGCTAATATTTGTGAGATCTAAATCTCCTAGGAAGACTTCTGTCTTCACAGTCTATACTTAGGTTTAGGGAGCATATCTACAATATTTTCTGAATGAGCACGGATAACTTCTGTCTTTTTGTCTCAGCTGTGAACTAAAATATTCCCAGTGTCTCCTATTTTAGTTTCTAAACCACAAGTATATAGCATTATTTTTTGTGCTGACTGCTGATGAGGGGTATATGAGTATATAAAGTTATAATAAATAGCAGACATGGCAACTTCCTCAGAACAGTGGACTAAAGCTTTACTGAAGGGATTGTGATTAAAGGATGTTGTTTAAATTACTGTACCAGTAATATGGTCTCAAAAAAATTTATGTTGAAAATCATCGAACATTTATCCATTTTTATTGGAATCAAATCTCTCCTAGTAAATTGATTATGGTCTTTTATAGCATGACCTAGCTCATTCCTGGCACACAGTATTGGTGGCACACAATGATAAATATTTGTTGAATGGATTAACGGATACAGAACACAATGAAAACATATTCCATGTCCACTGAGCACTCTCAATGTGATTCACATCAATAAAATTGTTTACATTTTTCAATCCAATTTTTAACTACTTAAAAATTAAAGCCGCAAAAATATTTTGCTAGATTTTTTGTGTTCTCAAAAAGACTAATAGATAAATGCAAAATGAGATACAGAAACACTTCAAGGGTGAATATTTCTGAAGACGCTCAATTCGCCGCCTTAATTTCATGTCCCATTCACATGCACGTAAAACATGGCTGGTTCCCATCCTCAGATAACACTATCAAGAGTCACTATAAAAATAGTTGTGAGGTTTTAGAAAACTTAAGGTTGTGCTTGCGTATGTGTGAAATCCACTCTAAAAAACTTCAATCATTTCCATAATCTCCCAGCTCTCCTTTCTGTGCCTCATCCCTACTCACTCGCCCATTCATCTTCCCTGTCTTTCATTTTTGAATGAGTATTTGAGATATGTAATCAGCATTTTCTCTTCCTGCAATGATTTCCCTGCCTGATAACCATTTCCCTTGATCCAGAAGCATCTCTCTTGCTCGGTTGACTCTGCTGTATTCTTCCAGGCTTCACACAGGAGGTCAGGCCCTACCTCCTCCAACAACGGCTGGAAGAAAATCCTCCAGAGAAAACTCATCATCTTTTCTTGGGCATAATGCTCCAGAATACTTCCAGCAATTCTCACTTAACTGTCCTGTGTGTTCACTGAATATTGGTGCAGCCGTGATCCATGAACAAGCAAGCGGCCTACTGACCTCCAGCCCTCTCCACCATGCCCACCAGTCATGCTGGGCCGCTGGGTGAAACACAACAGTCTAATCGGCTGAAGAGGCAGGAAACCCCTGGGGAGTGATCTCAGATCTTTGAATGAAATAAGTATCTTATTCATCTTAAATCTATCTGGCTCTTAACAGGCTGTTTCAAATTAATTAGTAGTATTGCTAAAGAGTTCTCTTGTTGCTGATATCTTTCATTGTGAGATTATTTGGCTGTTTCTGAATCTGTACCTATAAGAGAAGGTAATTTTATGGATGACTTCAAGATATTAGCTAGCTGACTCTGATTTTTAACATTAATTTTGATAACATAGAAATAGTCTTGAAAGAAAACATTTTAACACATTATTCTATTGAAAAATGCATTGCTACGTAGAACAATGCCTGCCTGACAAAGGATATATATATATAAAATATATTTTTTTTTTAACTAGAGAAGTCTGAAGTTCTTGTAATCTTGAATATGTAAAACAATCAGGGGTTCATCATTTGTGTTACTTTAAAAATTCAACCCCCACCTCCACCCCTTGGTTTGAAAAAAATTCCTAATCCACACTAGTGATTTCCAGATGCAAACACTTTCAGTGTCTTGTCCTTGTAACGGACATGTCTGACCCTGCTTTCAAGATGCTCGGAGACCACATTTGGGTTGTACTAAGACTGCTCAAATGGCCAGAGTTCATATAGTTCATAGACTGTGGAATAATTTGTAGTTGGTATATTTTAAGGCTAAACTTTTATTATCCATTGGGATATTTTTTAAATGCCCAACGTGAACTTTTAGATGCTTTGTGCTTATTTCACTTTCAGAGAAGGGGAAAGGTGTGCATTAGAGTCTCCTTCAAACACATACAACCCCTTCTGTCCTATTAGCTTCTTAATAAAGTTAGTTTACATTTATATACTACTTTTACCTTTTCGAATTGCTAAAACCCTCATTTAATTTCCCCTAGTCAATGCTGGAGTGGGTGGGGACCAGGAAATTAAGATAGAGCAAATAATCATAACCATTTTATAATAGGATGAGATACGGGCAGAGCAAACAAGTAACTTTTCTAAGGTTATACAGTTACTTAATGGTTGTAGGAAGAGAGTGCTAATTACCTAATATCCATTCTCCCCATCTTCCTTCCTGATTTAATTTGGAATGACAATATATTTAGCACACAAAAAAAGAGCTAAGTTTTCACTTTCTTTTTCTAGGTAGTCCTGTGACACAGTTCTAGACACTGAGACATAAGCTGAAGTCTGTTAAAGGTTTCTCAGAAAGTTTTTGCCTCACTGATACAGTTGCCATTCCTTCCTGCCTCCACCTTCCTCCTATCTGGAAGATGGATGTGATGGCAAGAACTACAGCAGCCCTCTTAGAACCATGAGGCAAAATCTAAGAAAATTGTAAAGAGACCCCAGTCTTGATATCCTGAGCCTGTATCAGTGACTTCCTACTTCTGGACTTCTTTCCACAAGAGAAAAATAAAGTTTTACATGTTTAGACAACTGGGGCCTTTGCTTACAGACCAATGGAATTCCTCACTATTGGTGTAGGAACTTGAATTTAGGTTCTCAGGTCCTGGCTCTATCATCTTCCACTGATTGTTTCAGATGATGTTGTCTGCCAATTCCTAGACCATAAATTTGACTTGTTCTTATTCCTGCAATCATGAGATAGTGCACTCAACATTAAGTCCTAGAGCATGAAAAAAAAGGCTACTATCACATCTTGGATTTTATTTAATTTTTAAAAGTTTTTGTAAGAGTTTATTTGTGCCAAACTGAAGACATGCCAGGGAGCAAGATATCAAATGCTCCTACATCTTGGATTTTAATTGGTTGCCTCAATAGCCCTAAGCAAAATATAAAAGTAGCCAAAGGCTATTTTTGGCATTTCTCACTAATCTTTTTTTTTTTTTTTTTTAATGAGCTTCTTTTGCTGGTACTCAATACCCTTTGGCATCTACTATCAATTCCTGTCACCAATCAAAGCTGATGTGATGAGAGGAGAAAGTGGAATTACCACTACTGAAGTGTGTTATGGGGATGTAAATATTTTAAGAGAATATCTGCAGTCTGTAAGAAAGACCTATAAATCCAGGTGAGCCTCTAAGATTTGTGAGTAAGGGGTTTCGCTGTTATTCCTCATCTAATCTAACAGCTCCTCTCTCCAAGTAAGCCCCTGAAACTTCCTCTCACCCCCACAACCACCCTCCCCCTACCCCAGCACAGATGGCAAGGAAGCACAAAGCAGGGATGGGGTGCTCACTGTGAAGACCGCTGAATCCTAGAATTCAGAGAGTGCTAGAAAGAGGGGCGGCAAGGGATGTGCTTTTGATTATTCTCTATACGTTTAAAACATATCCTCAGGAGATATTTTAGCTACCCATCAGGTAATTAAAATCAGATAATACAAATCTGGTAATTAAAAGCTTTTCACATGTTAATGTATGTTTGGTGTGGTACTAAACCCTCTAATAAGTATTTTTCCTTGTACCTTCCTGTTTTGTTATCTGCTGTCATGTTACTTGGTGTAAAATATCTACTTCCTTTTTCAGATTGTTCTTTGATAGTCTTTATGTTCCTTCCATGTGCACATCAATTCTGCTGTGCCTATCAAGTGAAAAAATATTTTAAAAGTAAAATATAATGAGGCATACTCAAGCTAAAGACTTGGTTTCTAGCCCCAGATGACTCATAGGCTTAATGGTCTTGGGCACAACATTTACCATCCCTGCCGCTTAGTTTCATAGCTGAAAAATGGTGAGGTGGATTCACATTGGGAAGGTCCTTTTCAGTTCCAAGGTTATGATCTAAGCCCTAGTTTACACACGGCCATTAGTCTTTGCGACAACCTTATGGGGAAGGAGAGTAATGTTATCCCCATGCTGCCGATGAAGAAACAAGATGTAAGGAAGGCTCACTGACTTGTCTGCTGTGGCATTTCTGGCAGGTAGCAGTGCAGGGAACTAGGCCCAGGTATTCGCTGACTTTCGTCTCTGCAGAGAAATCTGAGCCACCATTTCCCCACAAAAGGGAGGACAAAGGAGGTCAAGTGGGTGAGATTTCTAAGACTCCCCTATAAAGTTATAGGCAGAGGCAGGAGTTTCACTCCCTTGAGACACAGGGTGGTCATTAGCAGATAGGGCAAACTGTTTAGATCACACTGACTGTTATTTTGTGTCACAGTGTCACTACTTTCACCCAGGGCACCAGATCTGCTCCAGACCTTACAGTTGTCAAATGTCACCTTGAGATGGAGGATCCTGCCACACAAGCTAAAGAAAAAGAAAGCCGTTGATTAAAAATAATGTTTTCCCTCTTCTTCATACAGAATAATGATGCTTTTGTGCTGATATGTGTGAGCTTTATTTATTTATTTATTTAATCACTCCTTGCTGGAGGATATGTTTATTGATTTTAGAAAGAGAGAGAAGGGAGAGAGAAGCAGAGAGAGAGAGAGAGGTATCGACTGGTTGCCTCCTGTACCTGCTCCAACTGGGGACTGAACCTGCAACCTAGGTAGGTGCCCTGATCAGGGATCAAACCCGCAACCTTCTGCTGTGTGGGACAACACTCCAGTCAACCGAGCCACCCAGCTGGGGCATGAGCTCTCTACATTTTAGGGGATAATGTAAATTCTAGAAGTATTTCTGTGTTGGTGTTCTTGACATAGTACTATTATATATACCAATCAATAGAACACATGCATCTATGAGTTTAAAATTATTATTTCATCAAACAAAGAAAAACAGAATATGAGCACTGACAATGACAATGACTTACTTTGACAAATGTAACATCCTCGATTTTTACCAAAGCGTTCAGGGGACACGGCAGCAGTTAGATGAACGGAAGCCTGGACCACCAGTCCGAAGACTTAAGCTCTATTCCTGGGACTAGGCACTGACTTTTTCAGTGATCACGTGTCTGTCAATTGACTTCCCTCAAACTTTCAGATGTTAGAATTTAGGAGTGTTTCCTAACTCATCAACGCTTTACCTGCTGGTATAACTGTGTTTGGAGATTTTAGAAAGGATCAGCTGTGGGTGGGGCTGAGCCTAAGACTTGAGCCTTAGCTTAGCATGAGGCATTACTAGTACTTTTAGTGAGAATTTAAATTTAATTTCACTATTTCTAAATATTACCTTCTCCTTCGATCTTCTCTCTTTTTCATTTGGTAGGAAAAATATCTCAATGGAACAGAGGGAAAAGAGGAAGGAAGAGAAATTCATTTGATAGGAAAAATATCTCAATGGAACAGAAAGAAAAGAGGAAGGAAGAGAAAGGATGATTTTATCTTCTCCTCAGCCCCTCCTACCTCTATGAGTCTGATTATGCTCTTTCCTAATGATCTGGTTGAGTGTTATTTGGAGAGTTCGTCAGTTATACATTAAATGGAAGGAGGAATTCCTCATTTTTGAGCAAGGGGAAGCCCCACAGATTTCAAAATTCTCCTCAGGGATTGCCTCACTCCTTCATTTGTTCAACAACTTCTGAGTGTTGTGCATTATGCTCAGCTCTGAGGATATGAAAATAATAAAGACAGGGTGCCTGCACCCGAGGAACTGCCAACAGGTCAGAGGCACGAGCTATTTGAACGTATTTTTACACTACAGTGTGGTGAGCATGCAGAGGAAAGAGGACAGCATGGAGGAGATGGGCACCTAGAAAGAGTCAAAGAAGTAGTTTGTCAGTTAACCTTGGTGGGCAATGGGAGCAAAAAAAAAAAAAAGGTCATTTTTTTACATACTGTAAGTTTTATAGTAATGGATTTTAAAAATGAATATTTAATCAAAACAAATTGTACAGCAGGCAAGGTGCCAGGTAGCACTAAAATCTATAAAAGCATCAGTTTTGGAGTTGGAAAGATAAAATTACAACCCTATTTCTGTCTACATGTATGACCTTGGGCAAGTTGCCTGACTTCTCAAAATGTTTCTTTATTTAGAGAATGGAGATCATTAAAGTATCTACACCTCATGGGGTTTGTATGAGGTTTAAATCAGAGAACACACAGAACCTCAGTCATTGGCATCTGGTAAGATGGTAAGTGTTCAATAAATTCTAGTTATTATTAAGTACCTTATATACATTTTCTCATTGAACTCTTACAGTAATCCAATGGACAGACTTTCCTAAAATCAGGTCTATATCTCAGCTCTCTTTTTCATTTGGTAGGAAAAATATCTCAATGTAACAGAAGGAAAAGAGGAAGGAAGAGAAAGGATGATTTTATTTTCTCCTCAGCCCCTCCTACCTGATTTCTAAAGATTTCTAAAGAGCACAGGAGATATTAGGAAGGTAGGTTCTAACACATGAAAGACTTTGTGTGCCATGCAAGGAGTTCGGAATATACAGAGCAGGCAGTGGATGATCTCTAAGGATTTTTAAAAGAGAGAACCAATGAGTTGGGTGTGCTGATGTGTAGGAACGCCAGGTATGGTTGGTTGACTCCAGTGGGTTACCATTAATTATTAGGCTTAGCTGGTTTGAGGTGGAGAAAGCTACAATATGGGGGGTACCATTCTGACTATGTTTTAGAAAGATCATTAAGTGTGGATAATGGGTTGGAAGGGAAAGGAGAAATAAGAAAGGTTGGGGGCCACTCTGAGTGACAGTAGTATGGGAAACCCTAACTGCAATACTACAGACCTTCAGAAGGGATGGCTGGCAGATCGCTGTGCCTCCAGCCTCCACCTCTTCCTACATCTCCTCATGGCAGAAGCTTCAGGACTTGCCTAAATGTTAATGCTTTCAGCTATGAATCACACCAGCACTGCTAATGTTTTCAGACTGTTTTTTGTTGTTGTTGTTACTAAGGGGCATGAGGTTTTAATCACTTCTTAAGAGGCAGCAAGTAAGCCCCTGGCTGGAATTGGAAGAACTAAATATCAGTGTGATTGTTTCTTGGCTGCAGGGGAAAAGCAGAAAACAGATGCTCTAAAAACAGCAGTCCCCACCCTTTTTGGCACCAGGGACCGATTTCCTGGAAGACAATTTTTCTAGGACTAGGGTTGGTGGGGGGATGGTTTGGGGATGATTCAAGCACATTACATTCAAGCTCACCTCCTGCTGTGTGGTTTGGTTCCTCACAGGCACAGACCAGTGCTGGCCCATGGCCCAGAGGCTGGGGACCCCTGCTCTAAAAGCATTTGAGTAGTTTGACATCTTTTTTTCTTGTCATCTTCATATATTGATGATGTCATCATCATTAACCTTCTACAGTAATTCAAAAGTAGTGAATCGTGTAATAGTAGAGATGATAGAAAACAAATATGCGGGAGAGGGCAAAAGTAGGTTTACTGTTGTGAGTATGCAAAGCAGAGTTTATTCTTGTATTATTTATTGCTTAATGATTATATATTTATTATTATTATTAACCTACTCTTGCCCACCCCTCTATATTTCCATAGGGTTAACTTTTTTCTTTGACACCATTGCCCATACGTCACTTTATTGTTACTATTGGAATGTCATCATGGGTGGTACTAGGGCCATTTCTTTTTGTATTTTCCTATATTAAAAACTCATACTCTTTTTTTAGAAGAAAAATCAAAAGATAATGGAAGGAAGAGGCTTGTCTTTTTTCCGATCGTGCTAAGCCAGACAACTCTCAGTTTTCTAGTTAACTGGGAGGAATGCATATTAAAAAAATCATAGAGGGTAGATGGTTCTCTACCCACTTCTATTTTTCAATCATTTTAACCACTTAAATAAGGGCTATGGATTATTTGGAACACAGACTCTGAGTCAGGGTCTTGGGTTTCAATCCTGGCTCTGACTCTTACTTAGCTTGTTTGACTTCAGGCAAATTTCTTAATCCTTCTGTGTCTTAACACATGAAATGGGGTAATAATTGTACCTAATAATTGTACCTAATTGATGGGAGGATACATTCAACAAATATTGACTGAGGGCATATGATGCACCAGGCCCTGCTCTTTGGAGGAGGGATAGAATATGAAACAAAAAAAGACGAAATTCCTTTTCTATGGAGTTTGCCTTGCAGTTAACAACATGAATGTGAACACAAACACATGTGTTAGTAACAAGTGCCATGGAGAGTAAAAAGGCAGAAAAGAGGGCTGTGAACTACTGAGGGGTTGGGGAGATTTGAAGCTATATGGAGGCGTTCAGGGAAGGTGAGAAATCAGCTTCTCAACGATCACTGAAGAAAGCCAGCAGCTGGCCATGCCACTCTCTGTGGGAGGAGCCACCAAGGCAGAGGGAACAGTAATTACAAAAGTCTTGACAAAGAACGTATCTGGTGGGTTCAAGGAATAGCAACAAGGTTAGCGTAGTAGAAGTGGAGTGAATGAGGAAGAACTGGCAGGAAATAAAATGTGCGTGTGATGTGTGCTTGTGTGTGTGTTTGTGTGCCAGGTAAGGCTCTATGAAGATACATGTTCATGTGCAAATTCTATGTCAGTTTAAGTCTTTCTGTAAAACAGGGCCTGGTAAGTAAATAACATTGGGGGCCAACAAATACGCAATAAGGTTTGGTTGCTTCAGCCAAACCAAGCAATGAAAGCACACAAACACAGAAAGAACACTAATGCTGGCGACTCTCCCACCGTCCCCCCAATCCCCCAACATGTTTGTCCTCTGAAAGTGATGATTTAGACAAAACTGTCACACAATGATTCCAAAGTCCACTGTTAAACATGCATCCGTTAGTTTTTCTAAAGCCAAAGCCTTACTGTAATTTGCAGATTGATTTGGCCCTTACCTGGAAGGAACAGAAGCAGGAAAGGAATTGGGGAATCTCAGAAATGTCTTATTTTTGCCACCACAGAGCTGCTGCAGATTATGGTTCTGCTAACTGAACAAAGGATTGAAGCACTCAGAGACTGGCACAGGTTCAGCACTGGGATTCAAAATAGCTAGGACCCTCAGAGCAAGGATGTTTTCTGAAGATAGATTTCACAGTTCTCCTTGGATTTCAGGCAGAGTGAATGGGTCATATCATCATTTCTAATGACAATTAAAATGCAGAGCTTATTCCTTTTGTTTGGAACAGATTCTATAATTGCTCTTTCTGCCCTCAAGTTTCCTCTCACATGCAAGCCAGTCTAATTATGTCTTGTTTAATGTTGATGCTAAAATTTATAACTGAACAGTACTTCATTGTTCATAAAGTGCTCTCATATACATTTAATATTCAATATTTTTACTGGTCCAATAGTTTTTACAAATTGCCCTAACAATCCAGTGATGAAGAAATTACTCATGATATTTCCATTCCTAGATGTATAATTTGAAGCTCTGAGAATAATTATTGGATCAGTAAGTACACATAGGATCAGAGCTATAACTTGAACCTGGGTCGTTAGTTTAAAAAACCTGCACCCTTTCCATTTCACTACAGTTATGTATCGGTAATTAAATTACTAATAAAATTCTCTGGATATTCTCCAGAGGTGTTCAGTCAAGACGGATGGTCCAAGGACAGGTAGAAGCCCAGTGGCGAAGCAATCAGGACAGAGGAAGGTGGTGAGGAAAGACCACTGTTAGCTATAAAAAAAACACAGCAAACCAATAAAAAAAGAATACTCTCACAAAGTTTAAATGTGAAATGTACAGCCTTTACCATATTATTCAAGTAATAGACTTAACTATTTTTTACTGCAATATGTCATCAAACCGAAGATAGCATTGATGATAAGATATGCCACCAAGAAGGAAAAAAGAAAAAGAAAACCTTGCCAATTAAACTATGATGTGCCATTGATCCTAAGTTACTTTCAGATTTTAAAAAGTTAGAAGGTAAAATAATGGTGCACCTTAGAATCAAGAAAATATAGTACTGGTAACTGCAGAGGGTATGAAAATTCTCAAAATCAGTCCTAATCCAACCTTACTAGACAATCAATAAGCATTTATTAAGTGGCTATGGATGTGTACAAAGAAGCAAAACGCAACATCTAGGTGAAGAGGCTTAAGTGCTACATATGAAATATTAATTGCTATCCTTCGGCTTCACAATGATTGATGAGCACTATGAAAAGACCAGATTCACTTGTGCAGAAAGATGTCTGAGTGTGCAAGTGCCAGGAGGGTGTAAGTGATAGGGGAGAGGAGAAGGGGGAGGGGTCAGAAGGAAGGAGGCAGCTGGGGGAGGGGAGGGTGGGTTGGAGGACAGGTAGTAAAAGGGGAGGGGGGGTCCACTTCAACCGAGAGCTTCACTGAAATTTAAGAGTGGTCTGAATCTTATCTGCATCAGATCTGATCTCCTAAAGTGTAATTGCTGACCTGT
>VMDR010034004.1:0-11188 GCA_007922815.1 Macrotus californicus
ATAAAAACTTTATAGCAGAGGCCCTGTACTCAAAGGAAATTTTACTTCAGTGGAAGACAATGTATGTACACAAATATTACAAGGGAATGAAGGGAATGAAGAGAAATGTGCAGAAAATGGATTGAGGATAAAAGAAAGTATCCTTGATTCCAAAATATAACATGAATACTAGTTTCTGTCAAAGGCCCCCTAGAACTGCTCTCCGTCCTCTGCATAGTTCCTTGATTGTAGTAGCTGCTCAAGAAATGTTAGCTGAAACAGATTTCTAATTTTATAGCTGAGAACACAGGCATGCCTGGGTGTGGCCAAGCTCACGGTGCCATTTGGAAGAGTTAGGGCTAGAAGAGGGCTTTGCTGATGCCCTGCCTGTGCTGTACATGCAGAGTCACCTGGCAGAAAGGGATAGAATTGACCTCAAATTTACTTGGAAGATTTTTTTAGCAGAAACTTAATCAAACCTGTGGGTCCTAAGAATTTCTTCATGAAGAAATGACATAAAAATAAGGATTAAATTTGGCCATGAGAAAACTAAGACTAGGTCTGGATATATAGTTTGACCTAGAGAAGTAAGCCAAATATTTTCCTAAATCTTTTTAAAAATGTTATTGATTATGCTATTACAGTTGTCCCATTTTTTTCTCCCCTTTATTCCCCTCTGCCCTGCATCCCCCTCCCACCTGTATCTGCCCCCTCCTCCCCGCTTAGTTCATGTCCATGGGTCATACATATAAGCTCTTTGGCTTCTCCATTTCTCATACTATTCTTAACCTTCCCCTGTCTCTTTTGTATCTGCCATTTATGCTTTTTATTTCCTGTACCCTTTCACTTCAATATTAATGCACAATGTAAAAAGAAGGCACTATCAGTGATATTTGGTGATGACCTAGCTTTACTGAAATTGAAAATGTGCCCCCCGCCAAAAAAAAATGTCTAGCCTAACTGCCCACAAACATCAGTCAGTTAGTTAGTTATCAGGCAGTCATTGAGTGAGTGCCTGTGCTTTCTTCTAAGGCACTTTTATTATTTAAAATAATAATTTAGATTATGATAGTGGGGTTTTTTTTTGCCCCAAATAAAGTACTTACAAGAAACCCATAATTTTATCAATAAATGCCTTGACAAAGTTCTTAATTGAGCATGGCCTGTCACTACCAGAGTTAATCATAGGGGTGGTGACTTATCACCTACAACGTGCTTTGCACTGATTTCTTAATTTGTTCATTACAATAGCTCTGAGGTAGCTTTTCCTATTAACTTTCATTTTATAAATGAAGAAACGAGCCCACGTGAGTTTTCAGACAACTTGTTTTACAAGGGGTTTATGCAGAATTTAAACCTAGATATTTTGACACTGAAGTCCATCCTCTCCAATAAGTTAAAAATATTAAAATGAAATAACATATATTGGCCTGTTGATACATAGAATATATGTTTATAAGCACATAAATATCATATATGCATAGATACATAATGTACATTAGATATATAATGTATAATACACACAGAAGTCACCCTGACCATGATGGGACTAAGGAAGAAAGCGGTCGTGATCTTTACTGCCTGCAGTGCAACCTGGTCAAGAAACTTGAAAAAAAAGAGAAAACGCCTACGGGCCAGTGCTCCTCGGGGTCTGGTTTCCTGAAGGAGCAGTGAGGTGGCTCCACCATAAAGGTTCTGAGATGGCTCAGAGGCAACCCTCTGATCACTGCTGGAGGGATGTGGTCAAACAGTAAACAAGACAAAGTTTGACTTCAACAGTATTATCAATATTTTCCTCCCTTATTCACAGGGAAGTGCCTCTTTATCTTATCTTGAACTTCAGAGGCTCAAGATGACCAGGCTTTCCCAAGTCTCTCACTCGGCTCTGGCCTGCAATCAAAATGCCTGAAATACTTTGATCTTTTCATTTTCTCATCAAACCAGCCCCTTGGTGCTGCTGATCCTAGCATGGTCTTAGGAGAATGCAGGCTCATGGATTAAGTTAGGAATGACTGTTAATTTCTATTCTTTACCAAGTGACATACATACTAAAGGAGATTGTTCTCTTCATTCATAATTCATTTATCCTTTTGCCCAATAACTTTATTTAGTGACCAGTTGTGTACCAGGAGCTGTGCTAATTTCTGTAGATAAAATGGTGAACAAGGAGACTTAATTTTCCCTAATGATTGTTTCCCACTAGCAAGTCCTTCTGTGACAAATTAAGTATAATCGTTATTAATGTAATGATAAACGTGTTCAAGATGTTATGCATACTGAAAACCTTCCTAAGTCGGGGATGTTAGGGAAGGTTTCTTGAAGAGATTTGTACACTGAGATTTTAAGATGAATAAAAGTTTGTAAGCTAAAAACAAATATTGATTACACCATGAGAAAGTACAGAAATAGACTTAGCAAGGAACTCAAAGATAAATCAGATCCAAATTCTGCACCCAAAGAATTTTAAATATAAACGGTAAGATTACATTTATCTTAAATGTAGAAGAAATACAGTAGAAGATAGAGTGTCATAAGAAATCTATAGCAAAGTTCAATGTGAGTTCAGAGGAAGAATGAGAATGTTTTCCTCTTGGAAGGACAGGATGGAATTTGATGCAGGGTTTCAGAGATGGTGTAATGGGTACTGCAATGAGCCACCAAAATTTCTCTTATGATCAAGGTGCTTAAACAGAGCAAGGGCTGACGGGCTTTGTGGACACCCTTAACAATCCAATATGGAGTCAGTGTCAGCCTTGGCATGGGCTGAGGTAATGGGGTATAATAAGGGAATGTCCTTAGTAGGAAGGGCCCATAGTGCCCAAACCACAAGTCTGGGCACTTGGATAAGAACTTCATCGGAGCACTGATAGGAGAGGGACTTCCGTCCATTGTGGGCTCTAAGAATTCAGAACTCTGTAATGGGAGGAGAGTTGATGTAGGGGTGGCGAACACACAACACAGAAAAGAGAAAAGATTTCAGAGCCCTGACCACCCAAAGCTGGAGCCTGGCTGTACAGGGGTCACGCTCTGAGCCCTGGCAAACTTCCACTCCAGCAGATGTGTGTAGCCACTGCAGCCACTTGGCTTGAGAGCAACCGCCACTCCTCCACTTCCAAAAGTCCTGGATGCCACTGGTGACCAGGACTTTTTGCCATATTCTCACTCTGCTGGCTTCTTGATGCCCCTCTTTGTGTGAGACCTGTTTACTCTGTTGGCTTGTTGGGGATATCTCCCCTAATAAACCTGGCATTGTGGAAAGACAAAAATGTGTGTGAGTGACTCTTTTAGGTGATGTCCTCTTGCTCATCACAATACTCATTTCCTGTGAGTACTGGATAGTAAGAGCTCATGGTCATGTCCCTCTGCTATAATTGCTTCTGGCTGAAACAAATCTGTCTCTCCCAAGTTTACAACTCTTGCCAGGGGACCCCACAACCAGGTACTAGGTGATGTGGCATTACAAATATCTGGCCCCCTTGTCTGGAATGAAGTAATCTCATCTCAGTTTCAGAGCTTCCAAGGAGATCTGCTGAAGCCACCCCTGCAATTATATCACATTTCAACTTCCTCATTCTGCCCAATGTTGGTTTCCTTTCTCCTCACTCACAGTTGTTCTCAGTGGCATACCCAATAAACATATGCACACAAATCTCAGAATCTCTACTTATGCTTCCCTGGGAGCTCAACTTGAATCAGTTGGTACTGTGGCGATGCTAGAAAGTAAACAATAAAATGAAATTTTGGAGTTGGACAGACTAGCTATGAGTGTTGGAGCATGGATAGCTATTGCTATGCTATAGCAGGACAATTGTTAAAGCTTTCATTGTGGTGAACTGGACTTGGGTTAGGATATTGTTGGAAGGGGTTGCAGTACTAGGAGCAATATCTCAGGAATTTGAGATGTTTGAGGGAAATCGTGACTGTAAGTGTCATGACATTAGTTTGCTGTTGCTTAGGGAAATCTATACATTGGGGTTAGCCAATGGAAGGCAGAGAATAGTCACCATTTATAAGCTAAGTGTGAAAGTTAGAGTTTCCCTGAACAGTGTACAAAAGTCTCTCATCTGTGGTTGGAAACCTGAAGAAGCTGAGAGTCAGCCCAGGGCTTACTTTTAAGAGTAAGCTATTTCCAGAGGAAATTGAATTGTTGATGTTAGCAAATTTGTTATGTCAAGATAAGAAATGGGTAAGAAATTTAGATGTCTTATCTAAATTTCTGTTCTAAGGTACCTGAGTCCTTAGATTTTCTGAACTCTCTGGGGTTATAGAACTGGTCCACTGCTCCCACTTAAAGGCTATTCCTTAAAGATAATGCAGAGGTCTCTGCTTTGCTAAACATTATACTTATCCTCTGAATGTAACCGGATCTTTTCTCCTGGCCACCAGACCAATGAATAGGGTCAAATCACAATAAAAAATCCAGTGGATAAGTGCTGAGCCTGCTAATTGGAGAAAGGAACTATACTCTGACAACCACGGTGATGGCAGGATCCCAAAATAATAATACTTCAGAAGCAAGATAAGATGTGATGCAAACAAGGCTAGAGTAGTACCCAGGATGTGGTGAGATGTCAACTCACCAAGAGCCATAAAGAAGATTAATAGAACATGTTATTTCTAGTAAATGGGCAGCCATCAAGGGTATTCTTTATCTATGCATTTTTAAAATATGGAACTGATAACCAGGAGGTCAATGTCAGCTGCCACAAGTAAATCATATCTCTTGCTCAATGTCTACAATCGAGCCTGATTTTAGATCTGGAATTATCAGTTTAAGAAGAAGATCCCAGGAAGAAAGATCCTGCAATACTATAGCAAGTAAATGTACAATAATCACTAATATCCCATTTCTTGCCCCTACTTAAACTGCCTATGTCATTGTAGACTGTGAAAAGAGAATCATTCAGGCATTTTGAGGACTGTTGGGTATGGATTTTAGTTATTGTCGTATCTGTGGATTCTGTTAGAGTGTATGAGGTCCAATAAGACATATACAGGGTAGTTGGAAAAATTTTCACATTGATTCCTTCACCCTTTTGGAATAAAAGCTATTACATAGAAAGCCAAGCAGAAGCTTCTAAAACTGCTCCCTCAAAACCTTAGTCAATATAGTTGATTAAAAACAATATTGCATCTTGGAGAAAATGGCAGATATTAGTGCCACTATTAAAGATATCAAGGATGCAGGGATGATGGTCGCTATAAAATACTCCATTTAATTCACCAGCCTAGTTTCTATGGAAACACAGATGGAGCCTAGAAGTGACAACAGACTTCGTCAGACTTAACCAAGTAGTAACACCAATTGAAGCTGTTATCCCAAATGTGTTGTCTTTGCTGGAAGGATTAATATGGCCTCAAGCACATGGTATATTACCACTGAATTGGAGTATGTACTCTTTTCCATCTCCATCAAGAATGAGGACCAGAAGCAAATTGAATTCTCGTAAGGTGAACAAATGCATTTATTTACTATCTTGTTTCATATCTTGTGTTTTCTATCAAAATATAATCAGAAGGGACATAAGGTATATGTGCCACATAATACCTCATTGGGCCACTATATTGATGACTTAATGTTAATCAGACCAAATGAGCAAAAACTGGTAAGTACATTGATGGCCTTAGTAAGTGTGTACTTTCTGAAGGCCTGGAGATAAATTCTATAGAGTGCCAGGGAACTGATTTAATGGTGAAATTTTTAGGGGTACAGTGCACCCTAGGGTGTCCCTTTCCAAAACTAAACACAAATGATTGCATCTTATACTGTTTCCACGAAAGATTAAATATGGTATCTGGTAGGTTTCTTCAGGTTCTGGAGGTAGCATATTCCACATTTAAAGTTATTGTTCCTACACATTTACTCAGTGACACAGAAGGCTGCCACCTTTTAAGGAATATGCTCTGTGCATTGCAGGCTACAATTCAAACAGTCCAGCCCCTTGAACTATACAATTTGGCTCTCTTCTGGTATTATAGGTATCTGTGGTGGGTAAAACTCTAAAATAGAAGCACAACATAGACATGTAGTCATTTGGAGCCAGTCATGCCCTCTGTAGCACAGAGTGATACACTATTCAAATAAATAGCTGCTTGTGTGCTACCGAGTTCTGGTAGACATGGGGAATCTGAACATGAAACATCAAATGTTCAGGGGCCAGTGATACTCACTGTGAGCTGAGTTCTGTCAAGGCCAGAGTCACAAGGTTGGGCAGGCCCAGTCACAGACCATTATAAGATGGAAGTGGTTCACCTGGGATGGGGTGTGAGTAGAAACATGGGGTATAAGAGTCTTGAACAGGATGCCCAGGACCTCTTGTTTTCTATCACAGTTGTAATGTCACTTTTTCCTTAGTTCATAGCTATGGCCACATGAGGGAGTGTCTCTTATGACCAGGTGATGGAAGAGAAAAACAGCAGAAAGTGTTTCACAGTTGGGCTGGCTTGAAATGTGGGCACAAGTGCACTAGAGCTCCACTGAGGGATGGTCCCAACAGAGTGTGTTAAGAGGAAATTCTCCCAGTGAGTACAGTTTCAGTCATTGCACCTAGCTAAGCAGAAAGAGAAGTGTTAATAGCACAGGTAAGAATATACATGGGCTTGTGGACTGTATCAAATGGCTCAGCTTATTGGGTAAGTGGTTGGAAAATAAAAAGAAAATAATATTCAGAATAAGGAGGCCTATAAAAGAAGCACGTGAATCGAGTGTGGTGATCTTTGCATTACACACTAATTTCCACCAGAGAGCATCCACTATGAAAAAGTCACTGAACAACCAAATAGACAGCACTGCTCATTGCTGGTGATACTGGTACCACCCCTTGGGATGTAATATGTAATTAAATATCTGACCATTATAGGGTGCTATGTCCCCAACAGGTGGACTACCTAAGTCTGGGAATCAAGGGGTGGACATATAAGTGGTCTCACTTCTCATCTTTCTCATTAACCTACTTGGAAAGTTCATGCTTCCCACATCTGTAACTCAAGGCTCTGTATGCCTAGAAATGCTAGTTCTTCGAGGGGATATACCATGAATTTCATTAACTTTTTTTCTTTTTTTGATTTTTAAAATTACAGTTGATATACAACATCATGTTAGTTTTAGGTCTATAACCTTGTGATTAGACATTTATATAACTTATGAATTGATCACCCCAGTGAGTCTAGTACCCGTCTAATACCATGTTCCTACCCAGTCACATCAGATTCCTTCTGCCAAGAGATTGACAGGCAAGGAGAGCCATAGTGACCTTTGTAGATTAACTCATCCTTACCATCAGGAGGAGATAGGGCTGCTATTACACAACAGGGGCAAAGAAGAAGGTAGAAACCCAGGTGATCCACTGGGGTATTTTTTGGTACTTCCCTACACAATTTTATGTAAAAAAGTAGAGCAGCCATGGTCTGAGGAATTAGGGGTTAGGATCTAGTTCACCCTGCAGGGTAAACTATTGTACTTAAACCAGCAGAGATGGGACACTAGGAAGGACAAGGAGTATAAGACACAGTCATGGGTTCTGCTTTGTCCCACTTACTTTTCTCTTCTGAGTTACCCCAAGAAAAGAGACCAACCAGAATTCTGGAATGTCTTTTTATAGGTAGGGCGAACCTGCCCTGGAAAGCAACTAGGTCTAAGATGCACAAGAAGTCAGATGAAGTGGATGTGCTGTGCTGCACAGATCTACTTTTGGGATCTGCCTCGATTTGGCAACTGGATGTTCACAGCTGGCTATACCCCTCTCGCCTCCCACACCAGTTGAAGGAAGCTGCCTGGCCGAAATCTATGTCCTGTTTCCAGGACAGCCTACATCCAATGGCTGGTCAGTACAGAGATACAAAGGCCTGCCTGCCTCCTCTCCCTGGACTGGGGATATCTCTCAGAGGTCTTTCTAGCTTCTGAGTTCTCAGGATCAGCCAAGTTTACCATTGCAATTTTATCCAAGTGCAACTTTAGCCTCTGCCCCAACAGCCCTGTGCCCCCCGGCTCTTTCACAGGCATCATTCCAGTGAACCCTCTCCAATTAAGCACCTGTGTATTCACTTCAGAGTCTCAGAGTTGGAGGAGCTAGTATTTCCTTTACTGGAAACAGTTGGTATAAATTCACGTAGGTGAGAAAGTGATAGGTATGAACACTTAGTAACTTACTATTGAAGAACAAAACATGGTTAGGAATGCCGACTCCTGTGCACTAGAAAATTCACGTATGACTTCTGACTTTCCAAAACCTTTACAGTTCTGTGGTCTCATCCCAGGATTTCAACTGTGGATTGAAAACAGTATTTTCGATTATCAGTTGGTAATCCACATTGCGAATGTGCTGCTGGGAATGCAAAAAAACTGTTTGAATCTGAAGTTGGTTGAATCCCGGGATTTCAAGCCCAAAAATACAAAGGGCCAACTATATTGAAAAAAATTCTCAAGTGAGTGGACCCGTACGATTCAAACCTGTGTTGTTTGAAGGTTATTGGGAAATGTACTTGGGAAGAGAGATTGAAGCCAGATCATAAAAGACTTTGAATGCTGGGCCTATTGCCTTGAATGCTGAATTTAATTGGCAGTGGGAAACTTTCATAGCTTTTGGAGCAGGCAACTAAATTGATCTGAACTTTTCTGTGGGAATATCGAACAGTGTATAAAATGCAATGAAATGGGAGAGGAGTTCACATGGAAGAAATGTTGGAGGAATTACTTTCAGTTTCTTAAAGGAGAAATCGTTGTTTTTTGGCAATGGTTAGTAGCTGGAAATGGTGAGGAGAGTTCTGATGTAAGCGTGTGGATGCAACTAGGGTTTGGCATTTGATTTGATATGCGGACAAGTGAGAACTGGCAACACACAGTATTGCTGGAAGTCTGAGAAGGATGTTTCAGGCCTCTCACGGAAGTCTTTAGAAGAACCAGGAGGTGCCAGCTGCCTGGGTTTCCCTGGAATATTATACTCCAGAAATCTTCAAAAAGCATGGTGAAGCTTTTTGTTCAATAGTTCTCTACAATAATCCTTACAGCTGATTACAGAAATGTCTCCTAATCTCTCCACTCATTTTCTCTCTAGGTTTAGCCTGTTCCGTTCATTTTATGGGTTTGTTCTTTTGAAGAGTAGCTGTGACAAACAGTGGCAAGGCAAAACTGTTTCTCTGTACTGCAAACTAGGGCACTATTGCATCGGCCCATTTTGAGAGCAATGTTTCTTAATGACACTAAGTTTGACTTAATTATTCTCATTATAGTATTACTTAGAGAAGTTTAAACATAAAAATAGGTATAAACGGTGTGCTTATCAGCTTTATGTAACTATGTATAAGAAAAACCATTTTACCAGTTCAAGTCAATAAAAACTATAAAACTAATAAAATTTAAATGAAGATCATTAATTTAATGGACAGAGGAAGTTGTTTTTGTGGAAATTAAATTGCTGCTCACAACCTAAATGACAATCAGGCTCTTTTGTCATGGAATACCAGTGCTCTCTTGTCAGTTGTTATGACTTAATTCTTTCACCAATTTCTGTATTCAAATGATAGAGAAATCTTTATCAGGATTTCAAACCACATTCGGTAGCTTTTACTGAGCAAGTACCCTCTCCTATATCTATGAAGTGCATTTCTCAGTAGCCTTATTCAATTAAAGCAGTGTAGCTTGATCCCGTGATATCCTGAACACAAATGTGTATTTGGGAACTAAAAGCAAGTTACTGTATTTGGTTATAGAGTTGTCATCCAAACGATCCACAAAATGGTTATTGACAAATTTTTAGGTTGCCATATCAAACATGCATCTATTTTTCTGAGCTTGGGACTCAAGCAGATTTTTTTAAAAAAGTGGGTTCCTTGCTCCACTGATGGGCTATGAACTGCTGCAGTGATGTTCACTTTTTTGTTCCTTTGGAGAAATGGCAAGCAGTTCCATAGCGTTTCATCTTCATTTGCAATTGAAGTCGAGTTAACACTAAAATACTATGCCATTTACTCAGGGTTCCCATGATTTAATGTTTATAAGTCGGAGTGTGTCTAATTTGAAATTTGCTGGATTTTTTTCTTTCTCTACTAAGTGGTCTGGCTGCCACACAGGGCCTCTGAGGAGCTCCTCGAGATGAGTGGCACTTACACATTCTCAGGAGGGCTACTTGTACGAATGCTATGAAGCCTGTCTTGTATGGGTGATTTCCCATATTTTGTTTGATTTTTATTTACAAGTTCCTTCTAGCTTAGCCTCATCATGATCCACTTTGTTGTGCATTGTTTATATAAGTACGTAGTGGTAGGAAGGCATCATTTTATCATTAATTTTATGTTCTCTAATCATCTAATAACTTGACTCCAAGATAGCTATTATGAATCATACATGAATCCTTCATATTACCTACCTCTAGCCTCTTCTCCCACATTTGTTGTACAATGAGTGACGTTTCATTGCTAACATGCAGTAATATCCCTAACGAAAATTAGGAACAAGCAATGTGAGTTTCAAGGACATTTGCTGTAGTGAAATGGGTGCAAGTTAAAATAGTTTGGGAGCCACTATTCTAATTAGTGGGAGACCCCAAACCAAGTTATTTGTCTAAGTCCCTGGCTTGCCTCCAGGAAAGTCACACCTAATAATGTGTTCTTTAACTAAATTATCTTTATGAAAGCTTAGTTTTCATAGTTTATGGCTTAAAATCCTTGGATGACTGCTCCCAATTTAAATAAGAAAGAACATGGAATAGTCAGTGTAATTCTAGCCATAAAAAGGTCAGATTTGGTATAAAACTAGTACATTTTGGATCAAATCCAGATGGATTTATGACCAAATGAACCAGAAGGATCTAATTATAACACTTTCACATGGAACATGGTCTCATAGAACAGATTTCAAGAATAGCATAGTGAGCATGTAGTGCAAATAAAAGCGAGATGGATAGTTCTTTTGATAGTTGAGGGCTGTAGGTAGAACAAGAGAGAGAAGAAATGTCTTGGGGAACACAAATGAGGATGATATAGGGAACCTGAGTCTGGAGTTATTCTAAGCATTGGCCTTGGGGTATGAAAGGCAAATGAAACAGAAAGCAAAGTCTATGAAATTTAGTTGAATGTTATAGAAGTCACTGGCTGAAAACATTTGAAACTATTATACTGAAATTAGTTCAATATGCCCAGTATTATTATTATTTTTATAACTAATTTATTTATTTTAATACTGTTGAGCAGTATAATAAACCACACTTCTCAA
>VMDR010034005.1:0-11188 GCA_007922815.1 Macrotus californicus
ACACTGGACTCCAGAAAAAAATTCCTTATTTTAGGTAATTCAATTTATAATAAAGAAGGTTTTTAAAATCAGTAAGGAAAGAATAGATGCTTTATTTAATGTCCTGGGAAAACTGACTCTCTTTTGGAAAAAAGTATTCCAACCCACAGCTCACAGCATACATAACGATAAACTTGATGAACTATGACTGAACAAAACTGTAATATTAAAGAAAAATCTAATAAACATTGGCCATAGAGGGGAAACAACAACTGTAATTGAAAATTAATTTAAAAAATAGGAAAAAACATTAGCCATAAAATGTACCAAAATATCTCCTTAGCTTCACTGGCAATCAAGTATATGTGAACATAATAGAGATATGTTTTTCACTCCTCAGAACATTTTTGTAAGATATTTTGAATCTTTGTTATATTCTGTTGGTTGTCTTTTAGCAATTGATCAGTATTTCTCAAAACTAAGTGTGTACAGGTCCTTACAGCCAATTAATTCCATTTCTGGGAATATAGCTTAAAGAAATACTCATTTGTGCAAAAGCATAAGGCTACTTTTAATGCTGAAAATAAGAAAACTTTGTAGTTGTCCCACAGTAATGAAATAGTTAAGTAAATTATGGAAGTGCCATACTGTGGAGTATTATGTAATTTAAAGCAAGAGCTGTAGACTTAAAGGCATTGACATGAAAATGTCCTCAAACTTAAAATGGAAGGAAATTTCAGAATACTACATGGTTTTATGCTTTGATATCTGGAGTAACTGTTCATCTTCAGAATTTTCTTGGTTATTTTATGCATATTTTTTTCATATAAACTTAAGAATGAGCTTGTCATTACATATGAAACTATGTTGTGATTTTCATGATACTACTTTTTATTTATTTATTTATTTTAAAGGACTGTTCTTTTTTTATTAAAGAATTGGGCATGTTCTTCTTTTATAATTTTATTTATTTATTTTTAGAGATAGAAGAAGGGAGGGAGAAAGAAAGGGAGAGAAACATTGATGTATGAGAGAAACATCAATTTGTGGCTTCTCGCATGCCCCTAACTGGGGACCTGGCCCCCAACATAGGCATGCGCCCTGACCTGGAATCGAACCTGCTACCTTTTGATTCACATCTGGTGCTCAATCCACTGAGTCACACCAGCCAGGGCAGAATACTAAATTTAGTGCAATGTTATTTGTAGAATATAAGACATCTGTTTATTTGGAACATATATATGTAAACGCATAGAAAGAGGACAAGAAGGTGGAAGAACGCACGACAAATGTTCACTTTGTTACCTCTGAGGAGAATGGTACTGAGGATGAGAAAACTGCATATGTCATATTCTCCTTGGAATACTTCTATAATCTTTAAATCATGTATAGCAAGCATTACTTATGTATTATTTGTGTAATTTTTAAAACACAACAAATATACCACTCGTTTACTGATGGGCTCTTAGGTTGCTTCCAGCACTTGGCTATTGTCAATTGTGCTGCTATGAACATTGGGGTGCATAGGTTCTTTTGGATTGGTGTTTCAGGGCTCTTAGGGTATAATCCCAGCAGTGGAATTGCTGGGTCAAAAGGCAATTCCATTTTTAGTTTTCTGAGGAAATTCCATACTGTTTTCCACAGTAGCTGCACCAGTCTGCATTCCCACCAACAGTGCACTAGGGTTCCCTTTTCTCCGCATCCTCTCCAACACTGTTTGCTGATTTGTTTATGATGGCCATATTATGCTAAGTGAAATAAGCCAGGTGGTGAGGGAGAAATACCACATGATCTCACCTTGAACTGGAACATAATCAACAAAAGAAAAAAGCAAACAAAATATAGCTAGAGACACAACAATTAAGAACAATCTAACAATAGCCAAAGGGGAGGGGGAGGAGACAGTGGGGGGAAGGGTTTCCAGGAAACACTATAAAGGACTCATGGACATCACCAAGGGGGAGGGTGGGAGCAAGGGAGGGAGGTGGGATTGGCTGGGGTGGGGGGGAGTGGTGGGGGGAAAATGCAGACAACTGTAATTGAACAACAATAAAGTAATTTTTAAAAATACAACAAATAAATGGAAAAATCCAAAGATAAGAGGATGAAGGCTCAGAGTATGGGATACTTCAGTCACAGGGAGAAACAGATAACCAACCCTATGTAGAAAACAAAAATTAAACAAAGAGAGTGAAAACAATTAAACAAGGAGGGTGGAAAAATCAAACAAATTGGTTCTTCTATCTTTTGTCCAGTCTGAAGGTCTATATGATTGGCGGGGATGGGGAGGTAATGATAAGTTACAAGCTGGTGAGATGGGGAATGTCTTAGAAGGCAGGCTACCGAGGGATCAGTGTGGCAGAAACAGCAGAAGAGGAAGATGATTTAAAAGCACACACCATATGTACTGAACATTAAAATCATCTCTAAAAGGTGAGGGAAGGTGAGGGCTATGGGGATGGGGAAACACAGAAAAGAGAAAGTATCACATTTTGATTGTCAAATTTTAAAAGATTTTCCCCTTACAGGTCATACATTTGGTGTCAAGTCTAGAACTGTTTTGCTTAGCCTTAGACTTGAGACTTTCTCTTTTGTTTTTCTGAAGGTTTTATAGTGTAGCATTTTACATTTAAGTTCAAGTCCATGATCCAGTTTCAGTTAATTTTTGTGTAAGGTGTGAGACTTTGGTCAAGGTTCATTTTTCCCATTGATATCCAGTTGCTCCAGCACCGTTAGTTGAAAAGGCTGTATTTCCTCCATTGAATTGTTTTTGTACTTTTGTCAAAAATCAGTTGAGCATGTTTGTGTGGATCTATTTCTGAGTTTTCTGTTCTGTTCCATTGATTTATATGTTTATCCCTCTTTTATATAAAAAGTTCCTTTTATATAAATTTAAAGATAATCTTACCTATAGCTAAATCTTGCTGGGATTTTGACAGGAATTGCATTGAACCTGCATATCAACTGGGAAGAACTGACATCTTTACTATATTGAACATCCAATCCCTAAGCAAATCAAGTCTTCCTGTCTATTTACATGGCCTTTGTTTCTGCTTCTCTCTCTCTCTCTTTCCGTCCTTGCCTCCCACCTTCCCTCTATCTCTCCCTCCCATCCACCCCATCCTCTCTCCCCTTTCTTGCTCTCTCTAAATTATAAATGGGATTGTATTTTTAATTTTGGCATTCACATATAAAATTGCTAGTATATAGAGATACAATAGATTTTTCTGTTATTTTCTCCCCTATGACCTTCCTGAACTCACTTATTAGTTCTAGAAGTGTTTCGGAGATACCTTTTGATTTTCTATATAAATGATCATGTCATTATTATTGATTTGAGACTTTTCCTGTTTTATAATGTATGCATTTAGTGTTATAAATTTCCATTCAGCATGTTTTTACCATGTTCCACAAGTTTTATATCTTGTATTTTTATTCAGTTTAATGTATTTTTAAGTTTCTTTTGAGACTTCCTATTTGACTTACAGATTATTTAGAAATGATTTGTTTTGTTTCCAACCATTTGGAGATCTTCCTGTTATCTTTCTATTAATCATTTCTAATTTGATTCTGTTGTGGTTAGAGAACACACTCTGTTTGGTTTCAGTTATTTTAAATTTGTTGAGGTTCCCCACAACCCCACCCCAGAATGTGGTCTTCTTTGTGTATAGTCTATGGGAACTTATAAGGAATGAATGTTCTGCTCTTTTTGAGTGAAGTGGTCAACGAATGTTGATTAGATCCTGTTGAATGATGGTGTGATGGGGTACCTTATACATCTTTACTAATTTTCCATCTAGTTCTATCAATGTTGAGAGGACAGTGTTGAAGCCCCCAACCATAACTGAAGATTTGTCTGCATCTGTTTTCAGTTCTATCACTTTCTGCTTCATATATTTTGTAGTTCTGTTGTTTGGTGCATATGCCTCTGAGGACTGGTTTTGTTTTGGGTTTTTTTCCCATTGAGTTTGCTATCTTCTGCATTCTTGGTATGATGAGTGATTCTTTTTTTTTTGGAAACCTGGATATTTTGGGTACTTTGCTAAGAGACTCTGGGTCTTATTTAAACCATCTGCTTTGGCTGGCTTTTTCTGATATGGCTCCAGCGGGGGAAGGGGGTGAGAGGGCACTGCCTCATTACTGCTAGGTGGGAGTGGAGTCCAGGCTCCCACTGGCCTCAGTTGACATCAGCGGTGGTGGATTCCCCACTACTACTGGGCAGGGATGGCAGCTACAACTCTGTACCAGGTCTCCATGGACCTGTTACCAGCCGGAAAGGGCAGGCATGCCTTGTGAGGCCACTCCTACCATTGCCCAATTGCCTGCTATTGCCACCACAGGGTGGGGGAGTGGCCTCAGTACAGCCAGCTTCCTGCCCCGCCTTCTCTGATGCCACCCTGGCACCAGTAGGGTAGGAGAATGGGGATGGGATACCTTGTTGTAGCTTGATGAGGGTGGAATTCCACATTCTCCATTCAGCCTTGGTTGGTGTGGTAAGTTTGGAGCCACAGGTTTTTTTCCTTTTTGTTTTCCCCTGTGGTATTTGGCTATAGTAGAATAGTTACTATTTAAAAGTCTTCTATTGTGCCAAACTATTTTCTGGTCTTTTTACTAGAGAGAGCAAGCTTTGCTTAGGCCTTTTTTCCCCGCTGAACTCATTTGTTTTTTTAGCTTGCCATCTTCTTCAGCTCCCCAACTGGGATAGATGAGCCTACGGTGTTGTTCTTTGGGTCCTGAGATCCCTAGCTGGTCTGCCTTCCTGTCTCTGCCTTTCATATTCTCCTTAGTGTGTTTTATATATGATGTTCAGAACTTTTAGTTGTAATTAGTAGGAGGATTAGGGGAAAAGTAATGTTTTAAAGGAGGCTGGCTTCTATTAAAGACATCCTCCCCGAGAAAGGGCCTGTTGTAACCTGGTAAACCTCTCCACAAGCTTCTTGCCACAGTCACTCCCCCTGGGTCGGACTTGAAACAAGCTGCTTAATCCCAAGCTTTTTCTAGGAAGACACCATCCATCATGCCAGACTCCTTGGTGGGTTTGTGCTTTGCCAAACACACTAAGAACAAATGTCTGGCGTTAGACCACCCAAGATATTTTCACTCCTGTGGTTAACCATCTTTGAATTCAGGTTTCTTGGGGTGAAAAGGTTATTCACATTCTGAACACACTAATACTTCCAAGTTTTTGTCCTCTTACCACCACAACGATGCTACGGAGAGTGGGTTCTCACTCTATTTACACTAGGAAATGTGTGCTCTACCCATAATGTTTTAACTTTCACTACTGATACATAGATCAAAGTCACCAATTTTCATCATGGTTCTTATGATTTCCACTACATTTTGTTTCCTGGGGAGTAAGTGTCACAATGTCCTGGGTATTTGGTAGCCAGTCACTCGGCTGCCATGCATGCCAAAATATAGGAAAGGAATTGACCAGAAGTATGGGTGCACCAAGGTAGAAACATTCTTGTCTCTATAATTTACATTTACTTAGAGAAACTTTGTATCTCTATTCCTGCTTGGTCCCAGATGGACTGTAGTTCTCTGTGAACCAGGAGACATTGTATAATTTGTAGTTCGTTTTAGCTTGCTTTGATAAAGAAGATGTTATCTTCCTTCTAAGAAAACACAGGCTACATAGTATGATGCGATGGTTTATGGAGGCCGTAAACTTCATTTCGGCCCCTACTTTACAAAGTCTGCGTCTCTGTGTGTGGAAACTGGTTTTCTTTTCAAAATATTCTAAAAATGACAGTAGCAATGATATTGAAAAGCAAAGTATCATCTTTATTTGAAAGCAAAGCAATAAACTTCTTTTTGAAATTAAGTTACATTTTTTT
Source organism: Macrotus californicus (assembly GCA_007922815.1). Classification (NCBI taxonomy): domain Eukaryota; kingdom Metazoa; phylum Chordata; class Mammalia; order Chiroptera; family Phyllostomidae; genus Macrotus; species Macrotus californicus. The sequence continues at coordinate 5,823 of VMDR010034005.1, forward strand.
TTAAAAAAAGGGAAATACTAGCTTGTTTTTGCCTTAACTTGGAAATTTTGGCTCTGATTCAGTTTTTTTTTTAATGCATGCTTATTATTTTATTAAGTAATAAATGATCCTAATTTAAAGAGTCAAACATTACTATGAAACTTATAATGTAAATCAGGTCTCGCTTTCAGAGGCTGCTACTTCCAACACTTTTAATTCGTAGTTTTAGAACTAATAGAATTCTGAAACTCTTCCCAAATAGATAAACACAATAAGTCATCGGTGAGTTTTATCTCCACCCCACCCCCCCAATGTCCCTCCTCTAATCGGAACCATATTTGTACCAGGATATCCCTTCCAATCACCCTGGCAAGTCCACCCTTTCATCCACGCCCCTTATCCTCTGCATCCTGAGTTGCTCTTTCTTGGTTTACAAACTTTATTTTTGTGGTCCACATGCTCCAGCAGCTTTTTAGCAAAAGTTCAGAAGAGGTACAGTTGTTGCTGTTGTTTATATATAGCAATTGTTGTTAGTCTGCTTGAGTAGAGTACCTTATTTTAGGTTGCAAATAATTTTTTCTCAGAATTTCAAAGACATCTCTTTATTCAGCACCTCACACAATGCCTGGTGCCGAGTAGGCATGTAATAAATCATTGCTGAATGAATTGTTTTCTAGCTTAGCGTGCTGCAGTTTTGAAAAGTCCAATAGTGTATGCTATTCTCAGGACTCCTCCCGCAGGTCACTGTGTTTCTCTGTTTGGGAACTTTTAGAGAGTTTCTGATATATTACTAGAGATTTAGTATTTCACAATGATGTGCAGTGGTATATATAGATTAAGAAAATGTATTCTCATGTGCATTCAGAAAGCTTTTTTATATAAAGAGATAAGATTTTTTTAACTAAAGAAAGTTATGATATCATATTACTTTAGTTGCCTTTCTCCTTTTTATCAGTCATTTTCCCTATAATTTTAGTAGTAGAGTAATGAATTTTTGAATAAATTGTCAAGTTTTTTATTGTTTTTCTCAAACATTTTTATCAGTTTGACTTTTAATTCTTTCTAAGCAATATCTTTCATTTTATCTCCTGATTCTCTGTAACATTTAAAAAATATACCCATCACTTTTTAAACTACCAAGGACTCTCTCTTGTTTTAGATGTCAACTAGGTAGTTGCTCAGCTGAGTCTAAAATTCTGGAGCAACATCTGGGCTAGGGATATACACTTGGAAGTTGTCCACATAGGTGGAAATGACAGTCATAAAGCCTGACGGGGTCACCAAGGAGATGAATGGAAACAGAGAAGAGAAATCCAAGGGCAAAGACGAAAGCATTCCAACTTTCAGAAGTCAGATGGATGAGGAAGAACCAAGATAGAGAACAGGGCAGTGAAGGGGGAAAAAAGGAAACACAAAAGTGTGTGATGTCCTGGACGTCAAGGTGAGAAAGTGTTTCGTGACCAAAGGGTAGGATTATCTGTGACAAATGCCACTCGTAGGTCAAGTGAGCTGAGAACTGACTACTGATTTAGCAACAAGGAGGTCATCGGGTCACTGGTGTTCTTGAAAGCCTGTTCTTTAAATACAACAGAGAGGACAAAAGCCTGAGAGCAGCATGAGGAATAAATGGGTATAATAGGAGAGACTGTAGTCAACTCTGTCGCTGCAGAAGAGACTAGAAATGGAGCTGTAGGAGATGGAGAGGAATGTGGCATTCACAGTAGTGTCTTCTGGAAAAGCAGGGAATCGGATGCTTTCCAGAGAATTTCTGTGTCAGTCAAAAGCTTTAGAAACATAGCGACTACCTGGTATGAGAAGTTTTAAGAGATTTAGATAATGTGAAATTTTTATCAAAAAAATATAGGACATTTATAAAAATAATTGTACCTGTATTCATAATGTTTGCTGAGTATCAAGCAATACAAAACAGAGTGAATTTGGATATCTTAACTTGTGATTTGTTTCTCATTAAAATCAACTATTAATCAGCACTTAATTATCCTGACTTTTAACTCAGGATATTTTTTCATAAGAGTCTGGCACAAAGTACTTGCAGGTGCCTGGAGGGCAGTTCCTGAGTCAATGGGCCCTTATCCTGAGTGTGTACTGAGTGCAGTTCCTGTGTGTGTGAGCCACCTTCTCCACACAGAATGGCACATCTCACACTGCTCTCTTCAACCCCCCAGTCTTCGATCCTGACCTTTAAAGATGAGCAACCAAAGGTGCTACTTGTCTTCTTAGGGATATGCAGGCCCAGGTTGTGATCATCTATTTCATTTTTATTTTTATTTACGGCGCTTTGTATGCCATTTTATTTTAACAGGGAGAAACTGCTTATTAAAAGAGCCAGTTTTTCCTCTATGGAAAACTTTAGGGCTTAGTGTGAACATAGCAGAACCGTTTTTAAAGAGAGCCCTCCTCTCGCGGAAGAGGCCTCAGGAGAGCGTGATGAGAGAGCGTAATATTGGGCAAGTTGCTGAAAGTCCCTTGAGTGTCAGCTTTCCCACTTGATCTAATAGATATTGGAAGCAAGGCTGCTCCCGAGGCTCGGTCTGTGTACTTTGTGTAGGTGTGCCCACCAATCCTCTTCTCCCATCAAACATTTAAAACACTTTAAAGTCTTCCCTTAACATGATCTGCGAAGCCTCACACCATCAGCCACAGCATGCCACTTCCAGCCTCATGCTGTGCTACGTTGCCTTTGCTTTCCACACCCACCCTCCTTCCTTCAATTCCTCGTGGACACTGTGCTGTACCATCCACTCAGCCTCTGCCCGGGCTCTTCCTCTCCGTCTAGAATGTTCTTCTTACCCTAATTCCTTCTTCACCTTTACCTAGTTACCTCCTACTCTAATTCAGGTCTCTGGCAAATGTTGCCAGCGCTGTATCTTAGCTATATGCATAGCCCCAAGGAAACTTTTTTCCTGGACCTTTTATGAAATCCAGGATTTGCAGATCATACAGTAGTTTCACACTCTCCTCTTGAGCTCCTGCCCAAGTGCACTGGCTTGCTCTTTTCAGCTTCTAGTCGCCAAAGTGCGGCCAGCACTCATTGAAAAGAAGCTTGTTTCCTAGTTGCAACAATGTTCCCTGTGGTTGTCCTTAAATATCACAAGGAAGTAGTATTACTTCACAGTGATATTCTTTCCCACATGTAACAAGTATTTCAAATACCAGTTTATGAAACATCCATGGGTGATACAAATAATAGAACACAATCACTGGGGTCATGCCTAACTGCAGGACAGATTCAACATCTGGAGGGGCACTGAGAAAGGCCTTTTCTCTGTGTTCTCTGCTCCTGAGGGTACAAAAACTCTCATGCCTGATAGGCAATCCCCTATTCTGGAGACCCTTTCACTATAAATGGATTATGTTGGATAGGGGCTGCATTCGTAGCCTAGGGTTGTGGTGACATAGTACTGTAAACTGGGAGGCTTAAAATAACAGAAATGTATTGAGTCACAGTTCTGGAGGCCAGAAGTCTGAAATCAGGTTGTTCGTAGGATCATCATCCCTCTGGAACCTGAAGGGGAGAATCCTTCCTTGCCTGTTCCTAACCTCTGGTGATTGCCAAAAACCCATGGCCTTCCTTGGCTTACAGCTACAGCATTTTGGTCTCTGCCCCATCATCACATGGAGATGGGTAAGACGGTAGAAGTCTGTAGATATGGAATGAGCCCACCAGGAAAAAACATGGACTTTAGAGAAAACCAATGTAACTTATCGGATAAGATATAAAAATACCTCTTAAAAAGATCATTGAGTGAATCCCAGAGAGTAAGGAATTCTCAGTTTGAGTAGACCACTAACGCTGCATTTTACTCTGTAAATATTTGTTGAACGAAATTAGCATGAACTTTGGTTTTCATGTGGCTGATAAAAAAGAAAAGACAAAGTTCCACCCATGACGAGGAGTCCGATAGACACCCTCACTCCCTCTGTAAAACTGAGAACCCAAATGGCAATACCCTCCAAGTAAAAGTAAACTGAGAAAATTATTTCCTTAATTACGGGCCTAAAAGAAAAATCAAACCTCTCAAACATAGGTGTTGAATGAAAGGGGAAAACGAAACTGTTGAGAATTTGCAACCACAAACCAATCTGCAGCCTAAATACACAGCACATGGGTGGTCAGAAACCTCAGGCTGAGAAGTTAGAGTGGTCCTGAATTGTCGGTGCCCCAAAGACCACCTGCAGAAGCAAATGCAAATCTGTATAAGAGCCCGCCATGGTGCCCGTCCTCCACGAATTTTCATCACAAATACTAAGGCAATCGAGAAGCCCACAGTCAAAAGTAACTAAACAAGACACCGTGAGGAAGAACCAACAGAAAAACACTCTTAAGAATATTACAGACAATGAAATACCAAACACAATCTACAAAAATGTGTTTGGTCTCCGCCAAGAACTGAAAACCAAGTTTGAAAATACGTGTAGGTTATAAGGAACTGGAACACATGACCAAGCATCTTTGAAAAATAACCAAATAAAATTTCTGGAAGTGAAAGATATAATTGGAATAAAAAACTCGAAGGATGACTTTAACCCAAAATGCACCTGACAAAAGAAAGAGTTTGTGACTTGAACAACAGATCTGGAAAAGAATTAGCCAGAATACAGCACAAAGAGGGAAAGAGATGAAAGTGTGAAGGAGAGATTAAGAGACAGTGAGGAGCCTGTGAAAAGGTCCTCATTTTTCTCCTAGTCAGACTAGTAGTTCTGGGTCACTCTGGGCCTGTTCCTCCTCCCTCAGGGCCTGGCCCTTGCTTTCCCTTGGCTGGAAATACTTTTGTGCTACCATACCAGGTGGCTCCCTCCCACCTAGTTTTTTAGATCTTTGCTCCTCCTAGGGAAGTCTTCTCTGACATCCATAAACTGCAGGATTCCTCTCCTAACACACTGCAGGGGGCCTTGGGAAGCAGAGTGAAAGAAAATCCTTCCACATTTAAAGTGTCTTGTTACCCATCTGCAATTCAAAGAATTAGAGATTCTAAGATTAGTGCAACAGGTTTGTGGATAACCTACTTTTTCCCTATAAGACCAAAACAGAAATCTGGAGTCTATGACTTGTCCCAGGTTTGTGGCTTATCCTCACCTTTAGCTATTATTCTGGTTTTCTGAGTTTTGGCATCTCATTTTATGCAGTTTATGAACTTGCATTTTTAGTTGAAACCATCCATTCCATACTTTATTTTTCTTCTTAGAATTTTGAATATAGCACTTACATATTTTACCTAATTGTCTTGTCTATTAAGAGAAACAATTGTCTTCACTAAAATGTGAGCTATTTTTCTTTCTTATGGCTGTGGCAGAGAATGCTGCCTAGCCTGTAGTAGATAAATCAGTAACTTAATCACTGGGTAAGTGAATGCATCACTGTGCTG
>VMDR010034006.1:0-11189 GCA_007922815.1 Macrotus californicus
GAGAGGGAGAGAAACATCCAAATGTGCAGGAGATACGTCCATCAGTTGCTTCTTATTTGCTTCCAGCTGGAAACCTGGCCTGCAACCCAGGCATGTTCCTTGAATGGGGATCTAACTCGTGACCTTTCAGTTCATAGGCTGGCACTCAGTCCACTGAATCACATCAGCCATGGCAACATATGTGTAAAAAGAGTAACAAAAGGAATACGTGTGAAGAAAGGAGAGAAAAATATTTGCATATAGCAACTAATGGCACTATTTGTTTAGACATTGGTGGCTGTTATGAACCGAGAGATACAAGGTATCCAACAAACTTCAGGCATAATAAACATGAACAAAATTACACCCAGTCACATAATAATTAAATTAACTAAAAATGAGTGATAAAGAGAATAGAAACAGCAAGAGACAAAATACACATGACATATAGAACATAAAGGATAAAAATAATCATAGACTTCTGGTCAGAAACTAAGCCAGGTGACTAGGAAAAAATACATTTAAAATTATGAAAGAAAATGAAAACATATTGATGTAAAATTCTATGTGTAAGAAAATATCTTTCAAGAATGAAAGCTAAATAAAGATTTTCAAACACAAACTGAGGGAATTTATTCTTAGGAGACAAGAACTGCAATGAAATGTTCACTGGCACTTTTTAGGCAGTAGAAAGATTAAACTTGAATCTGCATCAAGGGACAAAGAGCATAAAATAGTAAATGTGTAGGTTAATATAATGAAATATTTTTTTCACTTTTAACATACAGTGGTACCTCAGTATTCATCGTTAATTCATTCTGATCTTGTGACAAGTGCCGAAACTAATGAGTACCAAATGTGACTCATACAAGTTCTAGCACGTGTGATGAGTCTCAAGCAAGCACTGAGTGCTGAAACATTTTTTCTCATCAAAATGCGATGAGTATAGGATTTGATGAGTTCTGAAGGCGATGAGTACCGAGGTATGACTGTATTTAAAAATGACTCACTGTTCAAACCAAAAATAATAGCACTGCATTGTGTGATTTATAGCATGTGCAGTAATAAGTGTATGGTGTCAGCATCATAAAGGACAGAAAAGAGGAAAGGTAGTATGCAGATGTAAGCTTCTTACATGTAAAATTATATATTATTTGAAATTATAGGGGAGGAAGAAACTTTTTATTTCTTTACTCATCTGAGTTCAGTGGCTGAGAATTAAACTGACAAAAGACAATAACAAGAGAAAAATGCAGATTTGGATGCATACCCCTATATACATATATGCATAAAAGGAATGTGATTCTGGAATTTGAGGCTTATACACCATCTTAGAATGGACAAAGGAAATGTGGTTATGAAATTTCTTGGGAAGGGAGGTAAATTATGGGAAGATGAGAGGAGGGATTGTATTCTAAATTAAGGGTTACTTAGCATGTTTTTTATTCACATATGTCATTTCAGATGCAAATGTTACTGTAGGTAGTTAACTAGTTATTGATAGAGAGGAAGCAAAGGGAATTTGACAATGAATTTAATAAACTGAGGAGCACAAGTCTGTTTGCCCCACCAGGAAATTACAGCTTCACCCCTTAGGGGATTGCAGCATTGCTCCACCAAGGGGATTAACAGTACTCTCCCTTCCCCCTCAGTACAAGATTGTGGGGGAAGGGAAGGGGGAAATGTTTGAAGATAGAGGCCTATCAATCTAACTAGGGGGTGGACCTATCAAAAAGCCTGTGAAAGCTTGGAAAGTTTATCGGTTATTTTGAAAAAGCACCTGGTTCATCCCATCCCAAACTAAAACTAATAAAATCCTAGGGAAACAAAGATGCTTTCTCTCTCTCTCCACCCCTGCTCCCACCCCATGACCCGCACTCACCCAGTTCCTTTGTGTACTCTCTCACCTGGGAGCATGTGACCATGCAGTGTAGCAGCTACTGGCCCAGGGCAGACTGCATGGGCTCCAAAAGACAGCAGAAACTCTGGACACTATCTTTTGTTTTGGCCTTGTTAAAGACATGGTTGTTCCTTTTCCGTGGCAGGATAGAGGGAGATGGGACATTGGAAACGCAGGGGCTGATTTCCACTCAAATAAATCATCTTGCTTCATCATAATCTCCCATGCATGGGTCCGTGGAATGCTTTCCCCATGATCCCATGGAAGAGCCTGATTTCCACCGACAACACTAAGAGTTGTCTTCAGAGTAGATTTTTTTTTCCTATTGAAGAAGTAGACACCAGTACAAATATTAATATATGCTTCTAAACAGAAAGTGGAAAGGCAGGGAACTAATTGCCTTCAGCTCAAAACAATCTTTACAGCAAAGTGACATATTCTAGGGTGGCATATTCTGGTCTCTTCAGAGTGAAGCAGGAATACTAAACACATTTTGAATTAATAAGGTCTCTTATGCTCTTTTATTAATTTTTATTTTAAAGATTTTAGGACAAAGATAAAATATAATTGTGTTATGTTTTTAATTAATCAGTCATCAAGTATTTATTAAATGCTAATGAATCTGGCAGATCTAAAAACAGCACATGCTCTAAAAATAAGCCTTGAGAGCTGAAGACAGGGCTATGTTTGTCCAGTGTATTTTTTAAAATATTAAGAAAATAACAATGAAATGATATGTTAGGATATAAAAGACTAAAGGTTTTAGAAGAGAGGTGGGAGGCACAATGAAATAAGTATTTAAAGCTAATTTTAGCAATGGCATGTCTATCTCAATTCTTATGTTTATTCATTCTTAAAATTGTTCACATTTTGTGAGCCCTCCATTGCTCAAGGTGAACAGAAACCATATTTTCTGGTATCATCCTGGGATTTCTTCTTTCATAGATTTCATCCATTAAGCTCATTATTTTGTAAAGTCCATCCAGAGAAGTTATGTTCATCTCATCTCATTTGTTCTCTGAATTTTTTTGTTTTTCATTTTGTAAGTCTGGTTCCTATAGAAAGAGAGCAGACATGCACTCTAGAAAAAGTCTATTTATAGACAAGTTGCTTGTGGGGGAAGGTTGGAGACTCAGATCTCCTTTTCCCTAACAGTGCTAGCTGGCAGGTAGTCCGCTGTGGAGGTAGAAGAGGAGCTTTCAGGAAAAACATGCTATCAGAAGAAAGTAGTGGCTCTCTATTATATTCAATAAAAGTAGTTATCCTGGAGTCATTTCTCTAGGAAAGATTGTTAGTCTATACTTTGATTTTATTTAAAGAAGAATGAGGGGAAGGAGGAGGAGAAGGAAGAGGAATAAGAAGGAGAAGAAAAATAATTAAAGAAAAGTACAAAAGAAAAAATAAATAGAAGAAAAAGTACAAAATTAACGAAAATGTAATGTGATACTTCTCGAGTTGAATGAAATCAAGGCACTGTGTTAATTTTAATAAACAATCTATAGTTGCTGTGTTTATTTTGAACACATTCATCTATTATTGGTGTTTTAATGTAAGTGAGAAAAATGGATTGTTTTTAAAGACAATGAGAAGATGTACTTTTTACCATAGCTTCACCTTGGAAGGTAAAGCTGTTACCCCCTCGAATAGTTGTTAAATGTTTTTATTTAGTTAATGTTCTCTTGCAGCACATTTAGCATAATATTTTGTCCTCTTTTATTTTTTAGTCTATAGTGAAGAGGCTGAAAACTGGAGGATATTTTACCTCAGCAGGAATGACTAGGTTATCCTTGCAAAATATTACCACTGCTGTTTCTAGATCATTCTTTGTCATGAGGTGAAACTTCTGTTTTCAGGACTGGTCATTTCAGGGAGTTCGGAGGAAATAAATTTATCTCCAAATAAATAATATCATTTAAGCCTTTTTATTTCATTTTCAAAAGATGACATTCTATTATCATTCTATTATCTTGTTTTTTCTATTAAAACCTGGTATTCTAGAGTTTTAACTGTAGATTTTTTTTAGCTTTATTGTAGATTTTTAGCATGTCCTAAAATTCTTAAATTGACATGTTCCCCATTCTATGCTATATCAGGCTATTAGCCTGCATATTCTTTTCCTTTAATGATTTTCTCGGGGTTTCTCTTAAGGGAGTTTTGTCAGAGTTTGTTGAGCAATGGCTTGTTATATGCAAATTAGTCAAGTGTATGTGCCTTCTTTATGGTTTCATGATAATATTATTAAATATCCATTTATATTTGAACTATTTTCACGTTTCAAATGATACTTAGATGGCTATCACAACTAGTCTTCCCACTATCAATTGACTCACATTGATGAGACTGAGTTTGCTAATAAGAGTATATCACTTTAAAACGTTCTGGCATTTAAGCCAAGATTTTATGGGCTCCTCATAAAGATGCATAAATCACTCCACACTATGATTACAAGCTTGTATTTAATGTTTTGTTACACAGTTCTTCCACAATCTTGAATAGCATTGTTCCTAACAGCCAAGTAGAATGCTTTGTAGTGTAGGGAAAGAAAACTTTCCCCTTCTTTCCTTCTAGGTTCTTTGCCTTTCCTAATAATTAAATTGACACATAAGACAGATTAGCAGGAGAAAATTAATTTAATTACAGGAGCCCCATAGCAACATAAGGCCTGAAGGGCAACCAGGTAGTTGAGGCCTTTGTAGCATCCCAAGCTAAGAAAGGAGGTAAAGGCTTTGGGGATACAAAGGGGGAAAAGGCCATTTACAGAAAGGCTAAGGAGATGCATGGAAAACCGAGTTTGCCATGTTACACAGATGCATTTCTTAGGTTAAACGTTATCTCTGTAATAGCTGTCTTAGTGGAGCAAGCCCCCTTTCCAGTGTAAATTGTGGCAGCTGAGAGGGGATGTGAAGAAGAGCTTTCTCTGAATCTCCTGGATTTTGCTTGCATTTGGCTCACAGTCATCCTCCTGCCAAAGTGGTGGGCGTGGGGGCAGCCTAGTCTGAGCCTTATCAGTGGCATCACTGCTATGTGACTTCCAACTTGGCACATATGTGCCAGTTACTTTTATGTAAGTCATTATGTAGCTTAACTATGTGAAATAGCCTACAAAGCCTCAGTAATTGCTAAGCAACTCTGGGATGTGTGTGTGTTATCATAGTTAATACAGCTTCTTGGCTTCTTTTTAAATAAAATTATAGTAGAAAGATGATTAAAATAACAATACTCTACCTACCATTAATTATGACTTAATCCTTTTTTCCTAGTTAGTGGATGCTTATTACTACTGATAGAAAGTTACTTTCTTTGTACTTCATCAATATTGATTTTTTAGGATTTTGTATGCAGTTTTATGGGAAAATGGTAGAGAATTAAAAGTTTAGTTAGTGGTGGTGTTATTGGTGGACGAGGAGTCCTTGCCATGTGGCGAGGAAAGAATTTCCTGAAACCCACAGGGAGAATGGGGTTCCAGGTTGAACTTGAATGATGACATAAAATTATGGGGGTTCGCCTCCTGACTTCTGAATGTCCCATCTCCTTCCCTCTTGCCATGGAAAAGGTCCAATTGTGTCCTTAGCAAGGCCAAAGCAAAAGTCAGTGTCCAGAGTTTCTGCTTCACATTGAAGCTCAGTCCTTCAGAGCCCTCACCATCTGCTGTGGGCCCTGGTAGCTGCTAGTCACACATGGTCATGTGATCCAGGTAAAAAAAAAAACATGCAAATGCATGAGGTGAGTGTGTCTTTGTGTATGTGGGAGAGAGAGAGATAGTGTTTCTTTGTTCCCCTGGGATTATATTAGCTTGGGCTTTGGAAGAGACCAGAAGCTTTTCCAAGTTGACCAATGAACTTCCCAAGACTTTGTGGACTTTTGATAGGTCCACCTCCCCTAGTTAGACTAATAGGCTCTATGATCCAGAAGTCCCCCTATGACCCCCAAAAATCTGGTACTGGAGGAGGGAAGGGAAGAGTGTGAATCCCCTGGGCAGATCAATGCTGTAATCCCCTGGAGTGTGAAGCTTAGCTTTCTAACTAAGCAAGTAGGTTCCTGTTCCCCGTTTTATTAAGTTCAATGTCTAAGTCCCTTTGCTCCCATTTCTGTTATTAATAATCAGCTAAATACGAATGGTAATCGTATCATTGGAAGGATACTTTTGCTACCATTCAGTCAATCCTAATATAAAACACTGAGTAGGCCTTAATTTTTTGACCAGTTTTTTATTTTGTATTTACATATATAGAAAAGTAAATATGATTTTGTGCATATTGTATTCAACTACTTAGAATTATAAGTGTGCTTGGGATGTCAGAAAACTTGTTTAAATGAACTAGATGATAGTGGGGGATTAAGAGTCAGTTGGATGGGACATTGTGGTGTAAAATAGTGACATTGTTGAGTAGGCTGTGGAACAGTGAGCACAGGTGAGCATGAAAATGGTATGACTGTTTTAGGAAGATCACTTTGGCAGACATAGAAAGGATGGATTAGAGGAAAGGAGCAATTCATTTAGGGAGTTACTGTCTTTATAAGAGATGATAATTGCCTCACTTGGAGGAAATGGAAAGTGAAGGATGTGGATTTCAATGACATGGATAAGACCTAGTGACTATTTGAGGAAATGGGAGTGTAGATCCTAGGATAAATGATAAATTTCTGTTTAATGCAATTGGGTGGATAATACTACTCAGATCCAGAAGAGAGGAGGTAGAATATTTTGGGCCAGCAATCCCAAACATGAGAAAATCTTGATTAATTTGCCTCTACTCATTTTTTCTTGTATAATGCATTTTTTCTTTTTTTCTAGCTTACCTAGCTATCTTGTGTCTGATAGGACTCAAAAGTATTTAGCAACTAGGAGGATCAGAAAATTCTAGCCTTGGAATTCTTGGCTGTAACCAAACAACAATGTATCATAATTTAGGGTTATTTTTCACTAAGTCAGTCTCTCGGGTGATAAGAATTACATCCAGTCCAGTAGTAGTTATCTTCCTGGGAAGGAGACACTTTTACAAATGGAGATTTCCTTTATAAATGTAAGTGTCCTTTATAAAAGGGGACATTTGTTTTCTACTTTTAGGCAGTTAGGGGAGGTAAAGAGAACCAATTTGCTGGCTCTCAATTGCTCAAATAACCCTTCAAGCACATCTACCTATTCTTGGAACTGTAACCTCAAAGATCCATCCTGGTTTCCAAGAACGAACTTTCCTTTCAATAAGGCTTGGCAGGATTATAGTTTTGAGAGTTCCAATTCTTTTCTCTCTGTGGATATCTATGATCTTGACTAAATTGTTTTTCTCTTCATGTTATATTTTTCATCATGAACATCAGTACCAAGTTTGTGTCATTATTAGATGTATGAGGTTTGTCCAGGAAATATCCAGCCACATACTATGAAAAATAGAGACATTTATTGAGGAAGATACAAGAGACAAGAAACATTGTACATAGAACAATGATGCCTCAGTCACTTTCAAAGTAGGTACCTTGGGACCTCACACAGTTCTCCCAGTTGCCATCAGCTGCCAGGTCATATTTTCTTGAATCTCATTGATGGTCTGAAATCTCTTCCCTTTCAAAGGTGATTTAGGTTTTAGGAAAAGCCAGAAGTTGCAGGGTGCCAAATCTGGGCTATAGGGGGCTTGGCTTAGTCGCCTGTATGATTTTGATGTTTTGCAAAAAAAAACTTTGCATGACACATGATGCATGAGTGGGTATGTTGTTGTCATGAAGCTGCCAGTCACCAGTTGCCCATAGCTGTGGCTTCTGAATCATCTGAATAGTTTCTGCAGAGGAATGTTCAAGCTTAATGCAAAATCTGATGCAGATTCATTGCTCTACTTGCTCAGTCATTTTTAATGTGATGGCCACACAGTGCACATGCTCACTCAATGGTGTCTACCACCCCCACTGACTAGTACAGTGAAGTGGTCATTGTTCACACATGTGCATTCCAGTCCACTCTCCTTGGCTGCCAGGTTACATTGATGTTCAAACTGTTCTCATTACATTAACAATGGCTAGACTTTTTCCAGATAGATATTAACATTTTATTTTATTTTAGATTTTACTTATTTATTTTTACACAGAGGAGAAGGGAGGGAGAAAGAGAGGGAGAGAAATATTAATGTGTGGTTGCCTCTTGAGTGCCCCCTTCTGGGGATCTGGCGCATTACCCAGGCATGTGCCCTCACTGGGAATCCAACAGGCAACCCTTTGGTTTGCAAGCTGGCACTCAATCCACTGAGCTACACCATCCAGGGCAATATTGTAACATTTTAAATACCCAGGGTCCCAAGTTCCATAACATACAATACCAACATTTGGAACTTTAAATAGCCACTTTCTTTTTTTTCAAGTTTTCCCATATATCTTGTCTTAAAAATCATAACTAAACTTTTTAATAACCACCCACAACCTTAACTGCAACATCGGTTTCTCTGTTGTGTATGGTTTAAGTAGAACCCTCAAACTGAGTGATAAAAGACAACATTTGTAACATCCTTCTTTAACCACTCTTTCCCTGAAATGTGCTTTCGAAATAGAATGTTGAACACACAAACAGGTGATGAGGTTAAACATTTTCTATTATGAATGTTTTCTGATATGTCATCGAAGTCATTTAAAAAATGTGTTCAATAATTTTATAGCAAAGTCTCAGAATATATTAGAAAACACATTAAGTCTCACAGACTTCCTTTCAAAGAATAAGAAAATTTTGATAATTTTAATAATTATGTTGTTTCCTTTTCACCATTCAGTGAAGCTTTCTGGCTAATGCCACCGATGACATTTGTGTGTTTGTATGTGCCTGTATTAAAAACAAAATGCGACCATGTAAATCTGCAGTAAGATCTAATTAGTTTTACTAAGTGAGTCATGAATGGGGCAGAATCTCATCTCGCAGCTAGAAGGGCTCTCTGACGGGTTGTACAAAATGAAAAGTTTTTGTAGGAAGAAAGTTGGAGGAAGGAAGCTATGAACAAAAATAATAATAAATGATTATTTTTAGACCAGGACATCTTTTTTTAGGCATGGTTCCAGAGGAAAAGCAACGTTTTTATTTTACTTATTTATCACACAGACTGCTTTTTCCATGAGGGATAGGGAGGACAAATGGGACAGATTACTTCATTGGGATTAACCAGAAAATTCCAGGCAGATGGATTAAGATTGAGTTTCTGGGAGACGAAGAACCATCACTTAGGTCAAGGATTAACAATTGGTATCATGGGTGTTCGCCCAAGTCACTCCATTTTAGGCCTTTGGTTTTCTCTTTATAAGTTTGTTTTAAACTATCTTTTTTCTCTTTCATTCACTTCTGTCTTTAAGTCTTTTTTTAAATTTTTTATAATTATCCTCACTCCTTTATCCTTGTAGCTTTTAATTATTTGCTTTTGAAGATAAACTTTTAAACTTTAATTTGTCATTTTTCCCTCCTGGAATATCTTCTTTGCAAATCCATGCCCCCTACTCACTGTTTTGTTTTTTGAGATTCTTTAACACTCTTTATAAAATTTGTTAAAGGCAAAGTTATATGGTAGTAACTGTGCTGGGTGTTAGAGCTGTAGCGATGCACATGAAAATAGTCTCTGCCAATACAGACTGCAGGGACAAAAGCATCGAAGAGCTAAGCAGTACGTACAATACTATGTGATAAGTGCCCGGGTGAAGGGACAGGTGTTACGTTGATAAGGAGTATCTGGAAAGTACATAGAAAAGACTGTGAAGGGAGGAAGAAACTTGCCCCTACCCTTAAGGTTCTTCTGGCTTGTCTAATAATCAGATAGACATGACACAGATCAGCAAGAGAAAATAACCAAATTTAATGCATACATACATATGGCAACTCCACATACATGAGACAGTCAGAAACTCCACATGCAGGAGAGGTTCGCAGATAGAAAGGTGAATTAGTTATATAAGAAATTCTGAGCTAGGGATGAGGCAATGCATCTTGGGAGCTTCAAAGGGTCATTGCAGGGTCATAAGAAGGGCAGATATTTAAATAGTAGAAGTTTGCCCTGCCATGTAGGTGGGTCAAAAAGGTTATCACTGACAATCTCTTAGGGCAAAGCCTCTAATTCTACCTCTTCTAGACAGATAAGGGTGGGGGGCAGAAATTTCTCCTGATCCTGCAACTAAAGTTGACTTTAGCTCAAAACAATTTGCATACCACAGAAGCACATCTGGAGGTGACTTGTTCTGGACCCCTACAACGCTTAAACCAAGATTGGGTTTAAGAAAAATCCCTGTATATGAATTAGGCAAAGGACAGGGGATAAACGAAACAGTTTTGAGAGAGAGAAAAAGAAGGAGAAGGGGAGGGGAGTGGAAGGAAGGAAGGAAAAGTGGGGAGAAAAGGGGAGGGAAGAAAGCGAGAGAGAGGAGTGGGGGATAGAATGTATGTTCATGATCATTAGGATTGAATCTTTCATTATCACTGAATGCGCACATTCTGTGCAGCAACAACAAGTTTGTGAGGTTTCTGGTGTTTATATTTTTACATTTTTTTAGGCTCAGAAATAGGACTCTCTATTCTACTTTCATAATGACTTCCTACGTGCCATAATTCAGCTGTTAGATAATGGGAACTTTATACATGTTGTGTTATTGACTAATTTTAGGTGCCTAGAACAGATATGTAAATACATTCCCAAGTTTGTCATAAAGAGTGAGGATTGATATGTGTGTTTCTCTTCTTATGGGGGAGTCAGAATATGATGATTATAGTGTTTTATTGGCAAACATTCAATTTCAGGTTACTTTTGTACTAGACAAAGGAGCACTCTATTCAGAAATGAACCGCAACCAGAATTTTGAATCAGAGATTTGTGGCATTAAAATTATAGAATTGGCCTTAGAAATTAAATGGTCCAGATGGGGAAACTGAGACATGGAGAGGTAATGAAAGAGAGAACTCTAAATTAACTGTGATGAGAATTTTGTAAAGCCATGCTTGTTTTTATTTCTAATACTTTTGAGAAAAATTGTCTGTTTTTTGCCATTTCTATTGTTTATATAACTTATGTATTCAATTTTTCATTAATAAACTAGCAAATAATATGATATGTAGCTTCTTTACAAATTGAAAATGAGAGAATTATTTTAAAAAGGATACATTTCAGCCTTGGATTTTTTTAAACTAACCTGACCAAGCTACATGTTAAGGAATTCTAGAGGGTGAAAGCAGAGATTGTTTATTTCTAATGGGAGATTGAGCCTAAATAAATTGACATATTTTTTGTAATCTACTTTCTCTCTTACCAAAGTAAAAAGAGAAATCTCCAATTTGTTGCTCTTGTTTGCCAGAGATTATTTT
>VMDR010034007.1:0-11189 GCA_007922815.1 Macrotus californicus
TAAACTGACCAACCCCTAGTGAATTTCTAAGTGTAACATCTAGCCAAATTTCACACCCCACTCCAACTTATATTTAAACACAGCTGCAAACCTTACTAAAATAACTATCTCTGAAAGCTTGTCGCGGGCACATAGTATTCAGTTAGGCACACTTTAAGATTGAATTTAGATCTATAGACTTCTGCACTACAATAAGCCTTTCCAATAAAAAGTGCTATTTTATAAATTGTGTTTAATTTGAACTATTGTTTATTTAGATGGTAATGAGTCCTTTTATTTTCTGTGACTTATTATATGCCTTTAGGCTCAAATATTCTACTTTTTTTTCCTCAAACAAGTCATTCCATCCTTTTCCTAGCTCTCCTGCTTTTTCTACATGGAAACTTATCTTCCTGCTGAAAGAAAGATGAATGGCAGGTCTTTATCTTCATTGCTGGCTAGTTTTAGCTTTCATAAATTTTCTTTTAAAAAAATATTTATTTTTTAGAGAGAGGGAAAGAGAGGGAGAAAGAGAGGAAGAGAAACATCAATGTGTGGTTGCCTCCTGAGCGCCCCCTACTGGGGACCTGGCCTGTAACCCAGGCATGTGCCCTGTCTGGGAATGGAACCGGAACACTTTGGTTGTCAGGCTGGCACTCAATCCAGTGAGCCACACCAGCCAGGGTGACTTTCCCAAACTTTCAAACCCCAAATTTCTTTGCACTGTATTTTGTTTTTGCCATTTTTCCCCATTAGTTTAGAGAGTTCAACTTAATTAAGAAATAGACCATGGCTTCTATCATTATTATACATCTTATATTCACAAAAAGAGAAAGAGAAGAGGAAGAAACAGAAAAGTAGAATGGAACAAATAAAAAAACAAAACTATGTTGTAGAATGTGCCTTAATGTAAACAAACTAAAATGTTCAGTTCAAAGGAAAGGTGCACTTTCACGATTTCCCTTTGTAATCACTTTATTCTGCTCTCTTGTTTTCTGCTCAGCACAGTGAGTACTTCTCTCTTCCCTGGTGATAGATGTGGTAAAATTTGACCTTGAAGGGAATAAAATGCTCCTCTTTAGGCTTTGACTGATATAATATGGTATGCCCTCATCAAAGTGCGGTTCCTGGACCGACATCATCAATTTTTTCTGAGAACTTGTTAGGAAGTCAGAAAGTAGGTCCAACCTCAGACCTACTGAATTAGAATCTGTGTTTTATTAAGATTTCTAGGTGAGTCATATAAACATTAAATTCTGAGAAGCTGTGCTCTTGTGAATCTTTCCAGATAACTCCACTATTGTCAGTAATAAAATGAGATTTTCTCTCTATTTTTGTTTTGTATTCTGTGGATATTATTTTTGTTGAGACTTTATAAAAAAATAATGATTTAGTGATTTCAAGAGCTAATGTCTGCTACCTGAATATGAATCTTCCCCCATATTGTATGCACAACAAAAACTACAAATAAAATCCCACATAATCTATGCCTTCAGCCTTACTAGGGGATAAAGAATACCTATTGTAGAAAAGTGATCAGTAAATAACAACAGAAAAAAAAGTGGTCAAAGGAATGTCGAAAATAAGACACAGTTTAGGCTAATTAAATGTAAGCAGATGTTTGGGTTGGGATTCTGAAAAGTTTCTTAAAGGGAGGCCAACTCAGCTTGCATGGACCTTTTATGGTTCTGCTTTTCTTCCTTCTGCCTGGAATAAGGACATGATGGTGAAGCTGAAGGTGTCATCTTGAGATCATGAGAGGGAAAGGAGAAGAGACCAGCAGACACCTCAGATATAACATCTTCACCCTGTACCAATACCAGTGCCACTTATTTAGGTACATTTTGTTACAGGAGAAAAATAAGCCCCATCATTTTTAGCTACCTTTCTGTTTTATGTAGCTGAATGCTCCTACACTTGATAAGCTTTTAACACAGTACCTAGACACAGTAAGCATTTGATGTTTGATATTATTATCAAAAATAAAGTGTTGCAATTTGCATCGATTTAATTCTGATTTAAATGTACATTTTTGGAAAAATTACTTGCCTTTCTCTGATTAGCTTTGACTTTTAAAAAAGTTCTAAATTTTTTTGTGTGTGTTTTATCTTCAATCAAGGATATTTTTTCATTGCTTTTAGAGAGAGAGGAACATCAATGTGGGAGAGAAGCATTGATTGGTTACCTCTCGTATGTGCCTGGACCAGGGACCAAACCTGCAACCTAGGTATGTGTGCCCTGTCCAGGAATCGAACCTGCAACCTTCCAGTAACAAGACAATGCTCTAGCCACCTGAGCCACACTGGACAGGGCAAAAATTCTAATTTTTTAAAGTCAAAAACTGTCTTAGACCCTGACCTTTAAAAAACCTAAAATGAGATGTAGTAACAATAGAAACTCTTCACTGAAAATTTGACTTAATCCAGGGCCTACATCCAATGTCCTATATAATATTCACTCCTAATCCACACAACTTTCACAGAAAGACATAGCCTCCCTTTTACTGAAGTGTGAACTAAAACTCAAGTACGTTAAGTAATTTTCTCAAAGCCACCCTTCCATTAAGGGGACAGACTATTATTAAATTTCTTGTACATTTGACTCCAGAGCCCATGTCCTTAATGATCACATATTAATCATTACAGTCAATTCTATTCTATTTTGGTTAGAAGTAACACACCTAGGAAAAAAAAAATTCCGAGAAGAGCACATTGTGTCAAGAAACTCCTGGAAAATTCTGTTTTGAAGGCTGGAAGGGTTCAAGATCATCCTTCACAATAATTCTTTCTTCATCTTGGGAAAAAGATGAGTGTAATTAACTGTTCCACCAGAGAAGATGGCATTTCAGTTTTAAACTATTCCATTCCCAGAAGACAATCACATCAGTAAACAACAAGAAAAGGGGGGGGGAGTTCAAAAGTCTGAGGTGGTCTTAAAAATGTTTCTATCCTTCACTAAGGCTCCTCAAATATTAGTATGCAGCAGAACTTCCTGGAAGGCTTGTTAAAACACAGAGTACCAGGCCCCAACCCCAGAATTTTCTGACAGTGTGTCCGGTGTGAGTCTGAAAATCTGAATTTCTAAAAATACCCCATGTGTCACTGGTGTTTTGTTAGAGCAGGTAAGGAGGACAGGGAGAGAGCTGGTAGAAATGGTGATGTTAAATATGGTGATTGGGATAAGCGCTTAACATCTGAGTTAAGACTTGTGGGAGGTGTTTGGAGCCCATTATTTGGACTCTAGGAACAACTTAAGAAGAGAAAGTTTCCCCAGCAGAGGGCCAAGAAATCTCTGTAATTAATGTATGATTATGCAACCTCATGCATAAATAAAAGAAACATTTTTTGAAAAACCACTTTAATTGATGTTTATTTCTTGGAGTTCTGAGTCATTCAATCAAGGTCTTACAAACAGAAGCCATTAATTAACTTAAGGTCTGCAGGGAGAAAAACTGTTTAGTGAGGAATTCCTATAAAACAGGCATATTATCAAAATCATACTATCATAACCATTATAAATTGATAGATTTAATATAAGACTGTCTTTTAACTGCTCCTTGAATATTCACTTAAGCTATAGAGTTCATAAACTGTTTCTGAAATCATGGTGTAACCCTGACAGTACCTCACTCTTCTAGAGCTAAGAATATCATTGAGGAGCTATAAATCACTTTATGCAAAAAGGAGGTAGTTTCTATCCAAGAACATTAAAATGGGGTTTTATGATTTTTAACAAAGGAAAAACTTTAGACTACTTTCTCCCACAAATCATAGACTGTCTCTGAGTCAAAACAAATAGACAAATAACAAAACCAAAAAACTAGAAACAACTGATATCTGAGAAAATGTATGACAGCTGAGAATGTAGGAGGGACAGAACAAGTAAAGAGTTCTCAAAGGCACCAGGTGGAACATCACATGTGCTTAACTTATCTTCTAGGAAGTGTTTGCTTCTTCAGCGGCCTGACCTTGCTGCTGTAGACTCATCGTGGCTTTATCCTTGAACCAGTTCTCATCTGAGTCCACAGTGAGTTATTCTGCCACTTGGCACTGAGGCATCTTTACTGCATGCCCACCAGCCTTGCACTAAGAGTTTCCTCACTTATATGTCCGAGCCAGAGTCTTCAGTTTCCGCAGTGTCTCAGTTTTGAAGTGGTTTTTTTTTTTGATGGCTCACCTTGCTTTTGCAATTCTTTTTTTTTTTAATTCAACAGTTGTTTCTTTTCATAGCTGTAATCTAATAATTACATGATAAAAATACCCCCCCCCAAAAAAAACAAATTATGTAGCAATGAATGAAAATGTGTGGGACAATTTCTTCATTCAACATACCTGGCAGAAAAACTAAAGTTAAAATGCTCTGTAAAAAAAATTGTCTTTAAAATATTACTTCCTTGTCTTTAAAAAAATTGCTGGGTCCACCATGAAAATAGAAAACCATAAGGCTATAAGTAAATAATAGTTGTGTTTAGGCTATTGAAGTGCAGGTTTTCCTCAAGGTGACTTACGTCCTGCTTCACTCTGCTGGGTGAACTTGTACTCTGCTGGGTTTTGACCCTTCTTTAAGTCATAGTCTGGATCATGTTCCTCATCTTCTTCCCCTTCCTCATCCATCATGATCATCATCATCTTCTTCAATAGCTTCTCCAGCAAAATACACCACCAACCTTGGGGCTGTATGCTCGTATAAAAAGTGACCAATTTCAGAGCCTGCAGCAAGGAGAGCTTCATTCAGCCGCATCACCCAGACCTACACTCTTAGGAAATACAGGAGGGGCAAAAAAATAGATTTTTTTAAAAATTACTGCAAACTATTTTGGTCACAGTACGAACTGTCCCACTTCCCTTGTGTTTCTGTTTCTCTTTAACAATTTTCAAAGTGACATTCTGCCTTTTCTTCCAATCTATCTGGTACCGACTCCAGCCCCTAATTCCGGGTCCATCAAAAGGAAAGAGATCAGAACCATCTGGTTCTGACTTCATCCTATATTTCCTTGTCAACACTCCATTTGTGAAATATTCATTGGTTCAAAGTGAAGTTCTAAAACAAAACTCACAGCTGGCCAGCATCTCAGAACTTCACTTTACTATCTTTCAAGTGTTTCACAATAGGGTCATCATGTTCCTCACCATATCACTGCACAAGTCAACATTTTTAGGAAAACGTCAACCAAATTTCAAGAATTCTCTTGGGATCTTATTTTTCTTCATCCTTTTTCTCATCTTCAATCATTTTCAGCTCCTCCAAAATGTCGTCTTCCTCATTGGGCTTCCATTCACATTCTTCTTCCATAGGTTCATAAATTGCATTAATGATCTCAAATAGCTCATCAAATAAAGGCTGATAGAGAAGCAGCATACTTTTTCAAGATCTTGAACTTCCCCATAGAGCTTGGCTTCTGTCTGCGCACGTGAAACCTGAAGATTTTTGAGAGCACTCACTCATCTTTTAGGTACGTCAGACAAGCTTTCATTTTATCCTGTCGGTGTTTCTACCAGACCGTCAGGTTGTTCTCGGAGGGCTGCCAGAATCTGAGGATTTTGCGCCATCTGAACAGTCAGTCAGCTGATGCACTTGGAGTTTTGTTTCTTCACCAGTTTCTTCTTCTTCTACCTCCTCAACATCATCCAAATCTTGACCAAGGTCAGACTGATCTCTGTTGTCAGTGCCTGCCATACTGTAAGAACTCCAAACACCGATGGCTAGCGCGGGGAGCCAGGCGGCCGGAGCTGCACAGTCAGCGACTCACTGCAGAGGCAGGAGAAGCAGGAGGCACTTTTGCAATTCTGATGGTAGGGTTTTTACTTGGGAGCCCAAGCCCGGAGACTGGGACCTACTACCGACTGACAGATAAGCTTCATTCTGACATCTTGCTTTCCAAGGTTTGCAAATACCAAAAGAACTGGGAACCTTCATTACTGCGCTCCACACAGACAGAGAGTACACCCGCACAGAGTTTTTCAGCCACAACACGGGGAGGTGATCTCTCAATGAACCATCCACTTCCATGGCTCCTCAGACTGTTATGTTTTTTGTTCCATCAACAGAGTATCTTCATCTGGTGTCATACATAGCACTTGTCAAGATTTTACTCAAGGGAAAGTTCAACTTTATATGAATAATCCACACAGGAAGGTACTGTCTATTCTCTTCTCCCATTGATTTAAATGCATTTCTTGTAACTTGTACGTCTTATCACACTGCTATAATTGATTTGTCCATTTAATTCTGATTCTGCTTTTCCCCTACCTTACTTTAGACCCCTCAAACCATATACTATGCCTTAATCATTTTGATATATTCTCAGGAATTGTGATTGCTTCTGGTGCACAGTAATTATTCAATAAATATTTGAAGAATGGATGAATGAAGAAAGGATAAATAAATGAATGAGAGGCAGTACAGACAATTAACTATGGCCAAAGAGACCTGGGTGTGAGACCCAGTTCTTCCATGTGATTTTAGGTAAGGCACTTAAAACCCTTATATTCCAGTTCCCTAATCTGTAAAATTTGAGAATTTGAGAAATAGTACTACCTAACTCAGAGGGAAATGGGAAGGATTAAATGAAATAATGCATAAAAGCACTTAACACAATTCCTGGTATGTAAAAAGTGTTCACTGAGTGTTATTATTTTTTATTATGAGTGGAAATAATTTAGCTCAATATGTATAGACACGCAGACTGAATAAAAATTATTGAAGAGGGATGGTTATTTAGAAGAAGTGGAACTCAAAACTTTCACTGAGAATAAAGAAAAGATAAGTTGGAGAATAGATGAAATCTGGAAGGTTATCTGAGGCTTTGCAGTTTAAATATATTGCCCAATATCACTGTTTGAAGCCTCTTTTAAGCAGCCCGTTGGAAATGAGACTTAGTTGAGACATTGCTTTATTGCCCAAACAATCAAGGTTTGGTGTCAAACCAAGCCAGACAGGAACAGTTCTGAATTTGCCTTAAATGATATTCCTCTCTGTAACCAGTTCTGTCATTAAGCACACAGACAACTTGATCTTTAGGAAAACCAAACAGAGATATGCAGCATTTTATTTCTGCATTTTCACAATATTTTTATACACATGGTGGTTAAACTTTCCAGAATGATTATTCAATCATATTTTGCTGGCCTAAGTGCAAAAATGGTCACAAGTCATTTGTGAGTAAAATTATGTCAAATGTCTTAAATCATTTTACATCTCCAAGCTGTACCTACAAGGATAAAATTATTTATAGCCACCTTCTAATCTAAATACATCTTAGCCCTAAATTCTTCATAGTTACTAACAATGGCACCAACTAAGGCACAGGTGGCAAACACAAGGCCCACAGGCCAAATCCAGCCCTCCACCTTGTCTTATACGGCCCGGCACCTTGTTTTTCCTTGGTGGCAGTGCCAAGCTCTCACTTAACTGTTAAGGAGTAGTTACATTTATACAGTCCTAAAATTACATTCAGCCCTTTGAAGGCAACTGGGAGGCTGATGCAGCCCCCGCTGAAAATGAGTTTGACACCCTGTAATAAGGAATCAATAACAAAACTTAAATTGCATTATCTCCATTCTTCCCTCTGATTTATCAACATTTACTTTGTATTAAGTATATGACTTTCTTCTTTCCACTCATCTGGCTCTTTCTGTCTCTCATGAATAGTCACACCTATTCATGCTCTGAGAATCTGCTTGGTACAATGTCTTCAGTTACATTCTGATTAGAACGAATGGGCCTGGTTTTGGCAATGGGTTAAGTACGGTTCACAGATGTAAGGAAGTGATTAATGAACGATATGATGCTTTAGAACAGTGTTTCCCAGCACCATGGCAAGTGGCATTTTAAGAAATGGCGTTCCCTTGAAAGGCACATGTGTGCACATGCACACACATACATTCAAGAACTAGTTAGTTCTTCATGAATTTTTCCCTTTTTAAATAAAGAATACCTTTTACCTTTTATCATGTGTCACTACTATTAGGTGTCTCTTAATAAATAGATGCTTAAGATCATAGAAAAAGTATGCTGACTGGAGAGCCCACCCCCAATCCAAATTACCACAGTTCATTAATCAGCCTACATTAACCAGTGTAGAGTGAATCTCCCTTAAAGGTCAGCTACATTATGCTCAGTAAATATCACTCGGTGACACTACATAATATAGGGCAAATAAGTCACTTCTTTATCCATGTTTTAGCTCTTAAAACATCTCTCACTAATACCATCTATATTCAATGAGTCAGGAAAACCACCAGAAAAGTGAGGGAAAACATCTCAGTGTAAATGAGTATACTGTGTTGGGAATAAAAGCACCAAATTACAATGGTTTGATTAATTTTCAGCTTTCCAAAAATTTTTGTGTCACAAAGTTTAAAATTCTTTCACTTTTAGTTATCTTCAATAGTAAATAAATGAGAGTATATTTGAGAGTGAATTTAAGTGAGACAATAAAGGAGAATATTTAAAACAATAAATAATCCAAAATTTGTTTAAATTAGGTCTAGACATACACAAATCCCGGCCCACTCATACTTATTAACTGGCCCTCCCACAACTCTCTCTTCTCCTACCCCAACAATTTTCACACGGGCACGCACATGCTCAGTTTGAACTCCTGTGCCCTTCCCTGGACCAGTCAACACTCCTTAGGCACAGCACAAATGGAATTCTATTGGCCACCCCCCACCCTTCCACTGACACCTGCTAAAATTCTACTGCCAAACCAGACATTAAATGGGCAATGGGGAGATGCAAATGCTTAACATTCTGTAACTTAAATAGGCAAATTGTATTTAATTCAAAGTTTTTATATAAATACAATTCAGACCCAGAAACCTTTAATTAGCATACTTTCATTTGATAGTTTAGAAAACTAAACCTCATAAAAATGTTAGGTAGTCACCAGCGCAGCATCTCACATTAGCTTCTAGCGACAATTTAGAAATGGTGAGTAAATATCCTTCCCTAAGTATTAATGAGGGCAGGCTGACAAAAGTTACACTGATATAAGAGCTATCCCCCACGAATGATCAGTAGTCTATTCCCCTAACGTTCTCGAATTAGGCAAATCAGTTAATTCAATATGCAATTTTAGATGAATAATAATAAAACTTTCAGTTAGAATGAAGTATTCCTAAGTGCTGAGTTCTAAATATTTTTGTTTACTTTATTTAATCTTCATAACACCCCAGAGTGTAAGTATTATTACCTCCCCATTGCACACCAGTGGGACTGAGAAACAGAAGGTTAGGTGTCCCAGATCACAGCATCAGCTGGTGAGACAATCTGCTTCAGAACCGCACTCTTAGCCATGATAATACGGTGTGTGTGGCCTCAATGGATGCTTTTTATTCTTTAAATCCAGATACCAAAAGGAATATTTACCCCAAGGATCAGACATTGACAAAAGAATCAGATCGTTGACATATGATCACATAGTGTCTCACTTAAATATTAGAATGGATCACATCACTATCAGAAAAGTAATCTAAGAACACGAAGAATACATGTAAGACCACATAGCTAAGAAACTAGGGAAATAGGTGCAAACAGTTTACCAGCTGAGAACCACTGTGATTCCCCTCTTTAAGCAAAGGTATCAGGTAGACAGTAGCCTGAGAGGCAGAAAAGCAGGCATCACTGGCTTATGCAAATAGCAGCTGTGAGGAAAAAATACTGAGAGACATGCATCAGTCACTTCAGGCACCTCCACCATCCCATCCATATGCACATGCAAGAATAATGTATGCACGCCAGGCTGTCCAGCACATGTGTGTCCCTATGGTCCCTATGTGTGCTTTGAGGGCACTGGAAGAATATTGCTAGAGATTAAATTGGGATTAATATCTAAAACAATGAACAAATAAGTTGGATTCTACATTTATTTTTGTTTTAAGAGTCAAGTAAATATTACTTTTAAATTTTTTAAAAATCTTCACCCATGGACATTTTTTAAAAATTGCTTTTAGAGAGGAAGGAAAAGAAAATAAACATTGAAGGAAGAGAGAGCATCGACTGGTTGCCCTCTGTACATGCCCGGACTGGGGATCAGGCATGCCTCGAATGGGGATCAAACTGGCAACCTAGGTAGGTGACCTGACTAGGAATTGAACCCACAACCTTTCGGTTACAGGACAATGCTCCAACCCTTTCATTTAGCATAGCAATTAGTTTTGATTAAAAAATGTGTAAACCAAGCTTTAATTCTTTAACTTAGTGAACTTTCTTTTTTATTTAAGATATTAGTTCATTAATTCTTTAGTCTCTTGCATACTAGCTAGTAAAGAGAGTCAGACATTCATAGAGGATGCTTCAAGCTTCCACAGGAAGGATCAAGATGCCAACATTCAGCAGCCTTTAGAAAGAGAATGCTTAAAAAAATGCTCCCATTACGTACTTGCCTGTTCCCTTTTCAATACCCAGTGAACCCCTATTGCTTACTTGGGATATTTTCTAGTCTGAATGAAGGGCAGAATCTCAGAGTCTTGACGAGATGAAGGAAGAAGTAAATCTCGAAGTCGTTCTGTCAAAAGAAAAAGAAACATAAAGCTGTAAAAAAATTCATGAAAATAATCTCAAAATACAATTAGCTCCTATTCTTTTAAACTTGTTAACTCTTTGACTGTGTATCCTTCATTAGAAATTTACCCACCATTTTCTATACTAAAATATATCTATTTCACTTTAATGGCTGTATATCTTTTTATGATTAGTATATCACAACAGCATAAATGTAAAAATAATAAGTACTTACTAGTGTAGACTAATAAAGTCTTATAATTGAAAGATTAGAAGAAACACACATGACCAATAAATATACCAAGACACGCACAATCTCACTGGTAACCTGGGAAATGCAAACCAAAATCACACCCCACTAGACAGTATTCACGTGGCATGGCAAGCAGTTGACAGAAATTAATCTCAGAAGAGCAATGTGAGCTTTCTATACTTTTGATAGGAATGAAGGCGATTTGGCCTGATCTTTTAAGTTTAACCTTTGCATAATGAGCCAATACTTCCATCCCCAGATAAATACTCTGGAGAAAACCCCCTGCATGCCTCAGGCGGCGAGGAGGAAAGGCTCAAGGCAGCAGTGCTCATGACCACACAACGCAAACAACTCCACACAACTGCACAATTTGTGGTGTGTTCACACAATGGAATATTAATTCAAATAAAAACATTATATATTCTCTTAAACATAGTGAATCATATCAGTA
>VMDR010034008.1:0-11187 GCA_007922815.1 Macrotus californicus
CTTTGCCATTTTGAGGAAGTTCTCCTTCATTATTTGTTCAAATAAGTTTTCTATTTCTTGCTCTTCTTCTCCTTCTGGCATGCCTATGATTCAGATGTTGGAATGTTTGAAGTTGTCCTGGAGGTTTCTAAGCCTCTCCTCATTTTTTTGAATTCTTGTTTCTTCATTGTGTTCTGGTTGAATGTTTATTTCTTCCTTTGGGTCCAAATTGTTGATTTGAGTCCCACTTTCCTTCCCTTCACTGTTGGTTCCCTGTACATTTCCCTTTATTTCACTTTGCATAGCCTTTCCTCCTTCCTCTATTTTGCATACATACTCCACCATTTCTGTGAGCATCCAAATTACCAATGTTATGAACTCTGCATCTGAGAGGCTGGCTATCGCCTCATCGTTTAGTTCTTTTTCTGGAGTTTTGATCTTTTCTTTCATTTAGGCCATATTTCTTTGTCTCCGTGCACCTATTATGTTGTAAGGGGTGGAGCCTTAGGTATTCGCCAGGGCGGGGCAACCCACTTTGCTGCATTGTGGCACTGTATGTGGGGGCAGGGTCAGAGAGGGAGCAATGGCACTTGCTTGTCTGTCATCCAGCTTTCGGTCACTTCCCCCACTACTCTCAAGGAAATTGGGCCCTTCTGATGCTGATTCCAGGGTGGGTGAGTTTACGTACATTCTAGGACCCTGTGGGTCTCTCCAGTGAACTCTCCCATGAGGCTGGGAGTTTCTCCCCCTGCCACAACGCCCACAGATTTTTACAGCCAGAGGGATTGAAGCTTTAGTTTCCCACACTGGTCCTGGGTTGCATAGTCTGTCTTGCTCCCCAGTTGTTCCTCCCAGCTTATCCACATACAAATATTGGACTGCCAGCCACTGCCTTGCCTGCCTGGTCATCCAGCTACTGTCTTGCCCACCCTTACCACCAGCTGCCACCTTGCTGTTCATCTTTTCTGCCTCAGCTGCCCATCTCTGCCCCTCCTACTGATCTGGATGAATGTTTCTTCTTTAATTCCTTGGTTGTTGGACTTCAATACAGTTTGATTTTCTGGCAGTTCTTGTTGTTTTTTGTTTTTAAATTTGTTGTTGTCCTTCTTTTGATTGTGCAAGGAGGTAAAGTGTACCTACCTATGCCTCCATCTTGGCTGGAAGTCTGGGCTGTCACTTCTGCCAGGAAAGCTATTCCCCGAGATATTCACTTGGCCACTCCCTCACCTCCCTTCAGTCTTTTCTCAAAAGTCTCCCCAGTGGAGCCTGTTCTGACCTCTTGATGTAAAATTGAAACCATTCTCCCAGATCTTGATCCACCTGTTCCTGCTTTTTTTCCCAGAGCCCTGTCACCTCCTAATGTAGTATAATTTCTGTATTTATTGTGACTATTGTGTAGTGCTTTTCTCCCACTAATAGGAAGAAGAGGACAGAGAGTGTGTTGGATTAATTTATGGATGGACCCTAAGCACCTGGAACAGTGGTTGGCACACAGGAGGAGCTGAATAACTGCTTGTGGAAGCAATGAGTAGACCATTGAAGAGGGTCTGGGTTAGGAGCAGACAGGTCCATCCTAAACAGCTCATATTTAGTGCAGAGACATAGTTGTGCTACTGTGACCAGAATAGGGTTTCACTGAAAGGACAACATTGCCAATAAGCTATCGTAGATGGGGAGAGCAAGAAGAAGGTGAGGGCTCCTCTCACTCACTGTATCCACAAATTGGCACCCATTTTACCCATGTAGAAATTCTTCCTGTGATCCATGGAACGTCAATTCTGAGAAATACTCCTCAAACAAGGGAATGGAGTACAAAGGTGGGGTGGATAAATTTGGAAAATGCTATAGAGCAGATCCCTTCTGAGATGTTCATAGTCCCTACTCCAGTGGGAGCATCCGTTTAAATTCTTTAATCTGTTATTTCACAACATATATGACCATGGGATTCTCAGTCCTTCTTTTTCAAGCAAAAGTCTTGCTGAGCTCTGCTGAATTGTGTTCTGATCATCACATGCTTTGGGAAATGCCTACTTACAAGGAAAAGCTTAACTCTGAGCTGAGGATTTTTGCATCTATGTTTACCAGGGATATTGCCTTTAATTTTCTTTCTTTGTAGTGTCTTTATCTGGTTTTGGAATTAGGTTAATGCTGGCCTTGTAAAAAGAGCTTGGAAGTCTTTCCTCCTCTTGATTTTTTCTTTTTGTAATGGTTTGAGAAAGATAGGTGTTCTTTTTTGAGTGTTTGGTAAAATTTGCCTATGAAGCCATCTGGTTCTGGACTTTTGTCATCTGGGAGGTTTTTGATTACTGCTTCAATTTCATTAGTTGTAATTGGTCTCTTCAGGTTTTCTGATTCTTCCTAA
Source organism: Macrotus californicus (assembly GCA_007922815.1). Lineage (NCBI taxonomy): Eukaryota > Metazoa > Chordata > Mammalia > Chiroptera > Phyllostomidae > Macrotus > Macrotus californicus. The sequence goes on from VMDR010034008.1 coordinate 2,342, forward strand.
TTCTGTTTTTTTTTTCCAGCACCCATGCATATTAAACTTTATTCATTTTTATTTTATTTTACTTTATTTTCAATTAAGATTTTATTACTTTATTGTTGTTCAATTACAGTTGTCTGCATTTTCCTCCCACCAGTCCCCTCCACCCCAGCCAATTCCACCTCCCTCCCTTGCTCCCACCTTCCCCCTTGGTTATGTCCATTTATAGTGTTTCCTGGAAACCCCCCCCACCCCGCTGTTCCCTCCCCCTTCCCCTCTGGCCATTGTTAGATTGTTCTGAATTTCAATGTCTCTGGTTGTATTTTGTATGCTGTTTTCTTTTGTTGATTATGTCCCAGTTAGAGGTGAGATCATATGGTATTTCTCCCTCACCACCTGGCTTATTTCACTTAGCATAATGCTCTCTAGTTCCATCCATGCTGTTGCAAAGGGTAGGATCTCCTTCTTTCTCTCTGCTGCGTAGAATTCCATTGTGTAAATGTACCACAGTTTTTTGATCCACTCACAACTTGATTTCTGATGGTTCTAAGTGATAGTTGTTCTATATTTTAGTTGTAATTTTGGTGTGGCTGTGCAAGAATGTGAACCGTGTTTACCTATGCTGCCATCTTGGCCAGAAGTCTCAGTTTTGGAAGATTGTGTTTCTAGGAACTAATCCATTTTTGCCTGGGTTGTCCAGTTTGTTGGTATGTAGTTTTTTATAGTATTTTCTTCCAAACCTTTGTATTTCTGTGGTGTCAGTTGTTACTTCTCTTTTTTTGTTGTTTTTAAAATTATATTTTATTTTTTATGGTATTAAAGTCCCAAACTTTTCCTCTTTGTCCCCCTAACCAGCCTCCCCACTCCTTCAGGCCATCCTCACACTGTTGTCCATGTCCATGGTTCCTGCATAAATATTCTTTGGCTACTCTGTTCCCTATGCTGTACTTTATATCCCCATGACTATTCTGTAACTACCAACTTATACTTCTTAATCCCTTCACCTTTTTTTACCCATCTCCCCTACCCACCTTCCACCTGGCAACCAACAAAATGTTCTCTATCTATGGTTTTGTTTCGGTTCTGGTTGTTTGTTTACTTTATATTTTAGATTTAATTGTTGATAGATATGTATTTATTGCCATCTCATTGTTCATATTCTTCTTCTTCTTCTTCTTCTTCTTGAAGACTCTTTATATAATAATGGTTTGGTGATGATGAACTCCTTTAGCTTTTTCTTGTCTGCGAAGCTCTTTATCTGTCCTCTGATTCTAAATGATAGCTTTGCTGGGTAGAGTAATCTTGGCTGTAAGTCCTTGCCTTTCATCACTTTGAATATTTCTTGCCAATCCTTTCTAGACTGAAAGTTTCTTTTGAGAAATTAGCTGACAGTGTTATGGAAGCTACCTTGTAGGCAACTAACTGCTTTTCTTTTGCTGCTTTCATAATGTTCTCTTTGTCTTTAATGTCTGGCATTTTAACTATGAACTCTCTTAGTGTAGACCTCTTTGGTTTCATTTTGTTTGGGACTCTATGCACTTCCTGGGCTTGTATGTCTATTTTCTTCACCAAGTGTTGGTATACTTGAAGTTGTCTCAGAGTTGTCTCCTTATATTATCCTCATTTTTTTTTTTTGGATTCTTTTTCCTTCTTGCTGTTCTTATTGGGTGTTTTTTGCTTCCTTATATTACAAACCACTGATTTGATCTGTTGATTCCCTGCAAATTGTTCTTCATTTCAGTTAGTGTATCCTTCATTTATAGCTGATTATTTTTTAAATGATTTCCATGTTCTCTTTTATGCTGTTTAAGTTGTCTCTGAGTTCATCTACTCTTTTCCTAAGTTCATTGCATGTCCTTATAACTAGTGTTTTGAACTCTGCATCTAGTAGATTGCTTATCTCCCTTTTGTTTGGTTCTTTTTCTAGAGTTTTGTTCTGTTCTTTTATTTGGAACACGTTTCTTTGTCTCCTCATTTTGGCAGCCTTCCTGTGTTTGTTTCTACGTATCAGGTAGAGTTGCTACATCTCCCTGGCTTGGTAGAGTGGCCTAATGTAGAAGGAGTCCTGTAGAGTCCAGTGGCACAGACTCCTCTGTCACTCAAGGTGCACTCACTGTGTGGACTGTGTATGCCCTCCTCTTGTAATTGAGCCTTGCTTGCTGTTGGCAGATCAATAGAAAGGACTTACCCAGGCTGATTAGCTGCAAGGATTTACTGTGACCACTGACAACCAACATCCATCCACCATGGAGGACCAGCTGGGCAGGGTCCCACTCCATAGAACAAGACTTACTTCAGCAGGGCACTGGTGCTTGCTGAATCCACCCCTTGAATGTGTTGCTTATGGAGGTGGTTGGGTGGTATTGCTTCCACGTGGTTTGTAGCTGGCCACTGTTGTGCAGGCTCCAGAGCTTCCCAGGAGGTGCAGGCCTCTGCCACTGCCTGTGTTCTGTCTGGGGCCACCTGACATAAGCTACAAAGCAACCTTCAGATGGTTGCTACTTGTGCTGGGCTTGGAGGTGCCCAGGAGAGACCAAGCTATGAACCAAGGCCAGCTGCTACCAGTGCTGGGCCTGAGACCACTTAGTGAGAGGTACAGGGGCTGAGACTAGATGCTGCTTCTTTGAAAGAATTTAGGAAAATCTGAAGCATGAGCTAAGATAAGCCATTCATAAGGAAAAGCCACTGGAAACAGCTTGGGTGGGCCTCAAAGTTGGGTGTGGGAGAGCCTCAGAGAATTACCAGGGTGGAGCAAACATTGTGAGCAAGGTTGGTGGACTCTCCGATATGGCACCTACCTGTTAGCTGTGGAGGGGTGTGGGCTCAGAAATGGAACAATGGTCCCTGACAGCACTTCTGTCTGGGAGAAAGCCGCCTCCCAGCTCTTGCCCCCATGCCAGACACTTCAGTTACTCCCCAAATGGCTCTGGTGACTTTCAAGCTGCTGCTCTGGCACTGGAGCTCTGAGGGAGTGAATCTAAATAAGTCTGTGCATGAGTCTTTTAAGAGTAACTGCTTGGGACTCTAGAAGTTTCTGTCTTCCACAGCCTCAATTCCCACTGATTTTTACAGCCAGTGGTTATGGGGACTTTTCTTCTTAGTACGGGGACTCTGGGGTGGGGGACTGGTATAGGGCTGGAAACCCTTCCTCCTGAGATATCCCTCTGGATTTTTATCTACCACACATGGGTGTGGGACCAGCCCATTTTGTGTCCCCATTCCTCCTACCAGTCTTGATGTAGTGTCTTCTTTAATTTTGTAGTTGTAGGACTTCAATTCAGCTCAATTTATGGTGGTTCTGAATAATGGTTGTTCTGTAGTTTAGTTGTAATTTTGATGTGGTTGTGTGAGGTGGTGAGCTGTGTTCACTTATACTGGTGTCTTGACTACAAGTCCCCTCCTAGTCTTGATAGGGTGGCCTTATATTGTAGGTGTTCTGTAGAATCCAATGGTGAAGTCTCCTTAATCATCTGTGCTGGGGGCTTCAGGAATGTCCCTCATGTGTGTAATGTGAGTTCTGTTGTAATTGAGTCTTGACTGCTGTTGGCCCATCCAGGCACGGGGTCAACCCACAGGCTGGCTGACTGTGAGGATGGACCCTGACCACAGTATACAAGCTGCCGTGCAGGTGCTGACCACATGAAGTGGAATTCACCTCAGCAGAGTCTGGTGCCTGATGAAATTTCACTTGGAATGTGTGTCTTGTGGAGATTATTGGATCTTGCTCTTATGTTGTCTAAAGCTTACCACTCGGTATATTGGTCTAGGGGCCTACTGGGAGGGACTCTGGTGCAGTCAATGTCAGACACTGCCTGTGACTGGCCCTGGGCAACCTGTTTGGAGGTACAAAGTGATCTGCAGTTTGTGGCTGCCTCTGCTGGGCTTGGGTGTATATGGGAAGGGCCAAGCTGTGTACCAGGGCCAGCTTCTACCAGCACCAAGCCTGGGGACAGGTCAGCAAAAGACCCAAAGCACCCCAAGATCCACCTTCACCTGCCTCCACCTGCCAGCTACTTGTTAGGCTCAGTCACTGAAAGAGTCTCTGGCAGTATGCAAGTTGCTTGAGGTAAGTTATCTGTGTGCTTTCAGGTAGGGGCGAGTGGTGTTTAGCAGACTGATACAGATTCACACTTGGTGCCAGTGCTGGATCTGAGGCCAATCAGTAAAAGCGCCAGGGTACCCCAAGCTCATCTGCCACCCTCTGGGTGCTCACAAACCTTTGTGGTGGGGTTGGGTCTCAGGAAGTCATTAGGGAGAGGCTAGCAGAATTTATTAGGCCCAAACAGACCAAGATATGGCCATGTGAAAGGAGGGCTCTGCACCTGTGCTGGTCCAATGTGCAAGGGAAAAATGGTGCCTGTCCTGGAGCTACACAACTCAGTCTCTAACACCCCCTAAATCTGTCCAGAGCTCTATTCCTCTGGCCCAGGTAGCTGACTCCTCTGCATGTGGGATGACAGGGAGTTGAGAGGGTGGGGCTAGTGCTGGCCCCCAGGCTGATGCTGTCCCCCAGGCTGATGCCCTATGAAGGGAAATACTCAACCCAAGAAATATCATGTCTGAGGCATAGGAGAGGGACTTGGTACAGGAACCCTGGAGGCTGTCACTTCAGCTCTCTCCCCAGAGCCATACAACTCAGTCTCTGCTCATAGGACTCTGTTCCACTTCATGCTGCCCTTTTTCTGCTGGAACCCAAGGTGAGTGGCTGCAGACAAGATTTTGTGTGCTAAGAGGGCAACTGAGTTTCTTTTAAACTCCTATCTTTCCCGGTGGACATAATCCTTGATGATTTTCAGTCAGATTTTATATGGGCTCTTTTTCCAGCTCTGGTGCTCTGGGATGGGAAGCCTGTCTTGGGGTTGAGACCCCACACTCTTCAGGAAGGATTTTTGCAGCTGAGATATCCCTCTTGATTCTCAGCCACTTCACGTGGGTGCAGAGCCAGGCCTTTTCACATCTCTGTCTTTTCTACCTGTTTTGATGTGGCTTCTTCTGTAAATCCTTGGTTACAAGACTTCTCTTCAGCTAGTCTTCACGTAGTTATTTAGGTTGATTGTTCGATATTTTAGTTGTAATTCCAGCTTGGTCCTGTGAGGAGGTGAGTGTAACTTCCATGTACTCTGCTACCATCTTTGATCTTCAGGAAAATTTTCTGATTTACTAGTCATAAAACTGCAGATCCAGTAAGGTCTGTAATGTGCATCAAGAACTGTAAAAGACAAGTACAGAATAACATAACAATAAATGTATAGCTTAATGAATTATAAGGAAACACCCAAAGTAAGCACCTTGGGGCAGGAGATGGAACACCCCAGCAACCCCAGAGTCTCTGTGTGTCCCTTACAAATCACCTGCCCCCAGGTAACCACTTTCTTGCTTTTCAGTTCTCCATGACTGTCTATGTTGCCTGTGTGATGGTCAACTAATGTTCATGGAGTCTGTGAATAAAGTCGTGCTCAGGTTTGAAAAAACCCCCAGGTATGCAGCCTGCAGTCGCTCTCCCCAATCCTGAGCTTGCACTGGGTCCTGGGTCTCTGCTGAACTGAGGCAGGGGTTAAGCAGGTGCTGTTTGGGTGAGGTCAGGGGTGGTGGGAGGATGCAGCCTTGTCTGTAAGGACCTCTGGGAAATGGATAGATAGAAGGCCGAGGAGCATAGTTCAAAGCAGGCAGGTACTTCTGAGCACTGACTGGAGTCTAGAATACCTTCCTGGAGATAGGATAGCTCCAAGCTGAAGGCCCTTGTCTTCACAGATTCCTGTCATGGGATTCTCTGATTGTTTTAGGTGCTGTAGGCTATTCACTTGTGAGGTTAGTCTTCAGAGGAGAGTTGTCTTAATTTCACCCCAAAAGCCTTTGGAAGCTAAGTTATCCTCACATGCAGCAAATGCCCATTTGGCTGCCACCACCTGAAGGGCCTGAGGGAAGCCTGGAATACAAAGTGGAGGAGACTGTTCTTGGCTTCAGGGGTCCTCATTTCCTATGGAAGCCACAGAGCCTGCCCGGGATCCAAAATGCGGGAGGTGGGAAGTTTTGGTGTTACTGCTTCTCTTGTATGGGCTGTGACACTTGGCTTTGTCTGCATTACCTGGATCCTGGCTGGCCTGGCTCTCCAGCGTGTGGCTGCCTCTCTCTTCCCCACACCCTCCTCTTGGCTGGCTGAGACTTGCTCTCAGTGAATGGTTTATCAGGAACTTACTGATGCTGAATTCTGATCATGCTTTCAGGCTTCTGATGTCAAAGTTCGTTCTCTCTGGGCCTGAATATGGGACCCAACATCCCTCAAACTCACACCAACTCACTGAGTCATATAGCTAGAAGGAGGCCGTGGAGGGGTCAGTTCTCCCTCCTCAGTCCTGTTTGCATCCACCCCTATGCAGAGACTTCCAACCTTATCAGAACTCATGGAAACATGTGAAGAAGGATCTGGAAACCATCTAGCCAGGTAACAGGCTCATTTACTCCCTTTTGTCCTTCCCCTTAGACTGTCTTGCTACTGATAAATGTTTATGCATGAGAAGCCCATTTTTTCCTATTTAATAAACTTTAAGGCCACTGCATTGGGCATTTGTAACATCCTGTAGAACACATACAGGCTCAGGAGCGTGTATCCCACAGCACTTGGAGCACTCTTCCACTCTACAACCGTCTTGGCCTGTATCAGGAACAGCGATCTAGGCTACAAAGCCCCGAGCTATATTTCTTCTCATTTCCACAGCCCCTTTCTCTCCTGGTGGCTATGTATGCTCCACCTGACTCTCTGCAGGTCATCGCGCACACCTCCTCCAAGACACCTTCCTGCTCTAGTTCAGTATTCACATGTGCTGCTCTTGTCTCCTTGATAAAACAAAATGCTTCTTAAAAGCCTCTGGACTGAAATTATTTCTGCTTCTACCTCCCTCTAGACTGTGGGTTCCTCTAACACTGCGAATTTGCTTCCTTTGTTTCCTGGCTGTGCTGCGTGTTGGAAGGGCTTTCAGGAAATCTCTAGTGGCAGTTTCATCTTTAGCCACCAGGTGGCACTAGCGGTCAGGCGCTGCCGGTGGTCGAAGGAAGAATGCTTTGAGACAGGCGCTGGCTGCAAGTGACTATACTGAGGGTTCCTGGAGTCTTTTTCTTTAATTCCCAGATTGACCACAGGGGCCGATAGGAGAGGTTACAGCCAGAGAGGGGTTTGGCAGGTCGACAGCTGGGACAGCGGTGCAAATGTAAGCCTGCAGCAGGGATTCAGCGATTTGGACCCAATCCTGGACAATGTAAACTCAGGTGAGAAATCAGGAAGGAGGTCCTGATATAGGAGAGGTCTAGGCTTGGGGTAAGACAGAGTTCTCGAGGTCCATGTCTCAGATTGGGCTGGGTGAGAATTATTTAAGAGTGGGGTGAATTACTATTGGAAATGGGGGACCCATGGGTATCCGGTGTCTCAGATCCAAGGTCTTGATCCAGACAAGAGACTCCTGAGGGGAAACATCCTGAAAGGAGAGAGTGCATTGCCTCCTTCCAGCCTCTACAGGAGACTGTGAAAAGTGAAGCAGATCGCCTGGAGGAGGGAGATGAGACACAGGTGTTTTCCTGGGACTGGGGTCGAGGGTCACTTATGGGACATAGCCATCTCTGGCGAGAATATTTTGATCCCTGAAAGTGGTGCCTGCTTTGAAGTTTTACTTCCTCCTTTCCAGTTTCTTCTTGTCTGGTTACTATGGTAGGACTTCCAGTACTGTGCTGAATAAGAGTGATGAAAGTGGCGAAAAGTTGTCTTTTTCTGGATCTTAAGGGAAGAGCTTTTAGTTTTTGCCAACTGAGTATAATGTTGGCTATTGGTTTGTCATATATGGCCTTAATTGTGTTGAGGTACGTTCCATCTATTCCCACTTTGCTGAGGGTTTTTTTTTTAAATCATAAATGGGTGCTGGAGTTTATCAAATGCTATTTATACCTCTATTGAAATGGTCATGTGGTTTTATCCTTCATTTTGTTTATGTGGTGTATCACATTTATTGATTTGTGGATATTGTACCAATCTTGCATCCCTGAAATAAATTCCACTTAATCATAGTATATGATCTTTTATTTTTTATTATTTTTAAAGTATATTTTATTGATTATGCTATTACAGTTGTCCCATTTTCCCCCTTTATTCCCCTCCACCCTGCATACCCCTTCCCACCCACATTTCCCCTCTTTAGTTCATGTCCATGGGTCATATATATAAGTTCTTTGGCTTCTACATTTCCTATACTATTCTTAACCTCTCCCTGTCTATCTTCTACCTACCATGTATGCTTCTTATTCCCTGTACCTTTTCCCCTTCTCTCTCCCCACCCATTCCCCTGATGATAACCCTCTGTGTGATCTCCATTTCTGTGATTCTGTTCCTGTTTTAGTTGTTTGCTTAGTTTGTTTTTGTTTCTGTTTTAGGTTCAGTTGTTAATAACTGTGAGTTTGTTGTCATTTTACTGTTCCTATTTTCTATCTTCTTTTTCTTAGATAAGTCCCTTTAACATGTCATAGAATAAGGGCTTGGTGATGATGAACTCCTTGAACTTGACCTTATCTGGGAAGCACTTGATCTGCCCTTCCATTCTAAATGATAGCTTTTCTGGATAGAGTAATCTTGGATGTAGGTCCTTCCCTTTCATGACTTGGAATACTTCTTGCCAGCCCCTTCTTGCCCGTAAGGTTTCTTTGGAGAAATCAGCTGACAGTCTGATGGGCACTCCTTTGTAGGTTACTGTCTCCTTTTCTCTTGCTGCTTTTAAGATTCTCTCCTTATCTTTCATCTTGGGTAATGTAATTATGATGTGTCTTGGTGTGTTCCTCCTTGGGTCCAACTTCTTTGGGGCTCTCTGAGCTTCCTGGACCCCCTGGAAGTC
>VMDR010034009.1:0-11188 GCA_007922815.1 Macrotus californicus
AAGGCAGGAAATAAAATTTCAAATATTTGTTTAATTCTTTTTTAAATTTATTTTTATTGTTTTTGCTGTTACAATCATTCCTGCTTTTTCTCCCTGTCTCCACCACCACTGCTCCTCACCTTCTTCTGTCCCTAAGTGAGTCCCCGCACTGTTGTCCCTGTCCATGTGCTGCACATAAATGCTCTTTGGTCAATCACTTCACTGTCTTTCATCTTGTCCTACCCTCCTCCTTTCCAACAGCTGTCAGTATGTGCATGTATCTGAGCGTCTGTAACTATTCTGTTCACTAGTTCACTGTGTTCACTGTATTTCATATGTAAGTGAGATTACACGGTATTTGTCTTTCACCGACTGGTTTAATTCACTTAGCATAATATTTTCCAGGTCCATCCATGTTGTTGCAAAATCTAAGAGTGTCTTTGTTCTTACTGCTATGTAGTATTCCATGTGTAAATGTACCACAGCTTTTTTTTTTTTAATATTTTATTTATTTATTTTTAGACAGGGGAAGGGAGAGAGAGAGAAAAAAACATCAGTGTGTGGTTGCCTCTCACATGCCCCACACCAGGGAAACTGGCCTGCAACCTAGGCATGTGCCCCGACCGGGAATCTAACCAGCGACCCCTTGGTTCACAGGTCAGCACTCAATCCGCTGAGCTACACCAGCTGGGGCATACCACAGCTTTTTAATCCACTCATCGAATGATGGGCACTTCAGCTGTTTGCAAATCTTGTCTTTTGTAAATAATGCTGCAATGAACATAAGGGTGCTTATATTCATTTAAATTAGTGCTTCAGGTTTCTTTGGATAAATTCCCAGAAGTGGAATTACTGGGTCATAAGGCAATGTCATTTTTAATTTTTTGTGGTAACTCCATACTGCTTTCCACATGGGCTGCACTAATCTGCAATCCCAACAACAGTGTAAAAGGGCTCATTTCTCTCCACACCCTGGCAAATACTTGTTGTTTGTTGATGGTAGCTATTCTGACAGATGTGAGGTGATTCTCATTGGGGTTTTAATTTGCATTTCTCTGATGATTAATGATGTTGAATATTTTTGGATATGTCTGTGGGCTCCTTGTATCATCTTCTTTGAAGAAGTGTCTATTCAGGTCTTTGCCTTTTTCTTAATTGGGTTGATTGTCTTCCTGTTGCAGAGTTGTATTAGTTATTTGTGTATTGGGGGGATTAAACCCTTATCAGATATATCATTGGTAAAAATGTTCTGCCATGCAGTGGGTTCCCTATTCGTCTGGCTGACAGTTTTTTTTAAATTTTGCAGAAGTTTTTAATAGTCCCATTTATTATTTTTTTCCCTTTGTTTCCAGTGCCTTAGGAGATATATCAGCAAAACTATTGCTACATGGGATACCTGAGATTTTACTGCCTATATTTTCTTCTAGGATTTTTATGGTTTTGTGACTTACACTTAGCTCTTTTATCCATTTTGAGTGTATTTTTGTGTATGGTGTAAAGTGTAAGGTGGTGGTCTAGTGTCATTTTTTTTGCATAGACCAGTCCAGTTTTCCCAACACCCCAGATGCTACCTATACACACCTATGTATGCTCTTCTCACCTTTGTCAAACACCAATTGATCTTACAGGTGTGGGTTTATTCCTAGGCTTTCTGTTCTGTTCCATTGATTTTTGCCTGTTCTATGCCAGTACCAGGCTATTTATATTACAGTGGCCTTGTAGTATAATTTGATAATTAGGAGTTGTGATATTTCCAGCTTTGTTCTTTGGCAAGATTGCTGAGCTTATTCGGGGTCTCATTTGGTTCCATATACATTTTTGGAATATTTGTTCTAGTTCTGTGAAATATGCCATTTGTATTTAATAAGAATTGCTCTGGGGAAAATGGATACTTTAATGATGTTAATTCTCCTAATCCATGAACTCGGTATATGTTTCCACTTGTTTGTTTGTGTCTTCCTCAATTTCTTTCTTCAGTGCCCTGCTGTTTTCCAAGAACAGGTCTTTTATCTCCTTGGTTAAATTTATTCTGAGGTAGCTTATTTTTTGATTTCTCTTTCTGATAGCTCATTTTTGGTGTATAAAGGTGCTGTAGGTTTCTGGGTAATAATTTTGTATCCTGCTACTTTGTCAAATTCATTCATTAGGCTTAATAGTTTTTGGTGGAATCTTTAGTGTTTTCCATGTACATTACCATGTCATCTGCAAATAACGAGAGCTTTGCTTCCTCCTTTCCAGTTTTTTTTTTTAACAACTGGTAGTCAATTTAATTAAAAGTTGAGTTAAGCATCTGCAATGGTGATTTCAACATTGACTTCTGGCTCCATACTGATGGAAGAATCTGCTTAACAATCTCAAAAGGGCTGTGCAAGTCAATGAGTCACTTTGGATCCTTATCTGAAATCAATCCCAAGTCTTAGAACCCTCCCCACGGGAGTTTTTCTTGTAATTCTCAGAGTCTCGGTAGGCATCCAAATTGGTCTTTTCACTTGGAGATTCTTTTCCGATGTGCTTCTGATCAAGTCAACACACACCTTCTCCAAAGACTTTACATTCTGGCTGGTTAGAGTAATTCTAAATTGGTGAAGCACCATCTCGGTTCCACAGGTGTCTTTCTAGTATCTTTAAAAGCCAAAGTATCTTCGCTTCAGTGAAGCTTCCAGACTGACTCATTCATCGGAAGAGTGAACAGCAGTGAGTCAGTGATCAGGAGCCAGCTAGACAGTGGTTAGCTGCAGCTGCAATTTCAACCTTGTCTTCCTTAGAAAGAATTTGGATGCCTTGTATTTCTTCTTCTTGACTGATTGCCGTGCCCAGGACTTCCAGAAATAAGTTGAGTAATGGCAGTGAGAGCAGACATCCCTGTCTTGTTCTTGACCTTAGGGGGAACATTTTTAGTTTTTAGCTATTGAAAATGATGTTAGCTGCAGGGTTTTCATATATGGCATATATTACGTTGAGGTACAATTCATTTGTTCCCATTTTGCTAACAATTTTTATCATAAATGGATGCTGGTTTTATTGAATGCTTTTTCTGCACTGATTGATATAGTTATGTGATTTTTGTCTTTCATTTTATGTGATGTATCACATTTATTAATTTGCAAATATTGTACCAAATTGCTTCTGTTGGATAAATGCCACTTGATCATGGTGTGTCATCTTTTTGAGGTTTTCCTGGATCTGGTTTTCTAGTATTTTGTTGAGGATTTTAGCATCTATGTTTACCAGGGATATTTTTGTGTCTTTAGCTTGTTTTGGAATTAGGATAATACTGGCCTCATAGAAAGAGCTTGCAAGTCTGTCCTCTTCTTGAATTTTTTGAATAGTTTGAGAAGGATTGGTATTAGTTTTTCTTTGAATGACTGATAAAACTCTCATGTGAATCCCTCTTGTCCAGAGCTTTTATGCACTGGAATTTTTTTGATTACTGCTTTGATTTCATTCATTGTTATTGGTCTATTCAGGTCTCCTGCTTCTTCCTGCCTCAGTTTTGGGAGACTGCATGTTTCTAAAAATTTATTCATTTTGCCCAGATTGACCAATTTCTTGGTGTATACTTGTTCATAGTAATTTCTGCAAATCCCTTGTGTTTCTGTGATATCTGTTGTTATTTTGCCTCTTCTATTTCTGATTTTATTTATTCGTGTCTTCTCCTTTTTGAAATGAGTCTTGTTAAAGGTTCATGAATCTTGCTTATGTTTTCAAAGAACTAGCTCCTGGTTTCATTGATCTTCTGTGTTGTTTTTTTTTAGACTCTATCTGATCTCCATTCTGATCTTGATTATTTCTTTCCTTCTACTTGCTTGGGCTTTTTTTGTTGTGGTTTTTCTAGTTATATTAGGTATAGGGTTAGATTGTTTATTTGAGATTTTTCTTGCTTCTTGAGGTAGGCCTGTAGTACTATGAGCTTCCCTATTAGGACTGCTTTTGCTGTGTCTCATAGATTGTGGGTTGTTGTATGTTCATTTTCATTTTTTTTCCAGATATTTTTTAATCTCTTCCTTGATCTCCTTAGTCACACAGTCATTATTTAATAGCACGCTATTTCACCTCCAGTTATTTGAATGTTTTGTCTTTTTATTGAGATGGATTTCTAATTTCATGCCACTGTGACCTGAGAAAATGCTTGATATGATTTCAATTTTCTTGCATTTGTTAAGACTTGTTTTGTGACCTAATATGTGGTCTGTCTTTGAGAATGATCCATGTGATTTTAAGAAGAATGTATTCTGCGTCTTTTGGTAAAATGTTCTGTAAATATCAATTAAATTCACTTGATCTAATGTGTTGTTTAATATCACTATATCCTTGATAATTTTTGTTTAAAAGATTTGCCCATTGTTGACAGTGGGGTGTTAAAATCCCCTATTATGACAGTATTGTTGATATCTTTAAAGTCCACCAAGATTTTTTAATATGTTTAGGTGATACTCTATTGGGTACATATGAGGTTACAAGATATGTCTTGTATTGAATCAATTCCTTTAGTATTAAGTAGAGACCCTCTTTGTGCCTTTATATGGCCTTCATTTTGAAGTCCATTTTGTCAGATATAAGTATTGCTACCACAACCAGTTTTTCTCATTTCCGTTTCCATGGTATATTTTTATTCGTCCCTTTACTCTCAGCTTGTGGAAATCTTTTCCTCTGAGGTGGTTCCCTGCTAGACAGCATATATATGGGTCATATTTTCTTATCCATTCAACTACTCTATATCTTTTTATTGAAACATTTAATCCATTTACATTTAAGTTTATTGTAGATTGGTATTTATTTATTGTAATTTTTTATACTGTACCTATGTTTTTTCTCTCTCTATTTCTACTTCTTAAAGAAGGTCCTTTCACATTTCTTGCAATGCAGGTTTAGTGGTAATAAACTCCTTTATCCTTTCTTTGTCTGGGGAGCTCTTTATTCGGCCTTCAGTTTTACATGATAGTTTTGTTGTGTAGAGCAATCTAGGCTGCATGTTCTTAGCTTTCATTACTCTGAATATTTCCTGCTAATCTTTTCTGGCCTGTAGTGTTTCTGTTAAGAAATCAGCTGATATTCTAATGAAGCCTCTCTTCATTATGTAACTTAGTGTTTCTCTCTTACTGCCTTAAAATTATCTCATTGTCTTCAAGCTTTGCCAGTTTACTTATGATGAGTCTAAGTGTAGGTCTCTGGGTTCATCATGCTTGGGACTCCGTCCTTCCTGAACTTGTGTGCCCTTTTCCTTCACCAGGTTAAGGAAGTTTTCTGCCATTATTTCTTCAAATAAGTCCACTGTCTCTCTTTCACCTTCATCTCCTTCTGGTACTCTCCTATGATACGGATGTTTTTATATTTGATGTTATCCAAAAGGTCCCTTAAACATTTTTTCCTTCTTTTAAGTCTATCTCTTTTTTTTTCTTCATTTTCTCTTTGGGTGGACACTGTTATCTTGTCCTCTAATTTGCTGATTTGATCCTCTGCTTCATCTAACCTACTCTTGAATCTTTCAAGAGAAGTCTTAATTTCAGATATTGTAATCTTTATTTCTGACTAGTTCTTATTTACAGTTGTTATATCATTATTATCTCTTTATTGAAGTTCTTGTTGATATTGTCCACTCTTCTTCTATGGTCTTTGAACTTCCTCATAACCATTATTTTAAACTCTGAAGTTGGTATTTGTATGCTTTCATTTCATCTATATCTTTTAATTTCTTTTGTGAAGACTTCTGTTTCCTTTTCTTGGGTCATTTTTCTTCATTGCCCCATTTGATCTCTGTGTTTTGTAGCTGTGGTATGTCTCCTAAAACCTGCTTTGATGGTTTTATGATGAAGGTATCTTGTTGGGGTCAGTTGCACAATCCTTCAGAACACCTGAACTTCATGGTCCAAAAGTGTTTCTTGTGGACTCTGTTTCCCCCTAGTTGTTGTATATTAAATACCGGTGGCTCTTTTGTGGGTACAGTTATCCCTTCAGGATTGGAAACTCTACCAGTAACCCATGACTTCGGTGTGTGAGATGGTATGCAGTTGCTGCTCCTTGATGTCATGTTGTTCCCAGCAGGGTCTAGAGCCTGCAGGAATCCCCCTTTGGGTATAATGATTGTGTGGCTAGTTGTTTTGAGTTTGGTATGGGCTGAAGCCCACCATTGATTTTGTTGGTCCTGTGTCCATTTGGATGGTGTTCAGACACAGGTCACTTTCAGATGTTGTGTGTACCTGGCCCTAAGCTATCTCTCTGTAGCTCCCAGGGTGCTCACCTCTTGTGTTAGTGTTTATTAGAACTGCTTATGCATTTGAGGGGCCAACCTATATAAGAGTCAGCTGTTTCCTGCTTAGAATGGGTGGCAGCTCTGTATAAGAGCCAAGGCCCCTGAGGAGGCTTCCCCTTTTCAAGCACTGCACTTCTCCCTAAAATTACCTGGTCTTCATCCTGAGCCTTTTGATGAGAGGTTGTGCAATGAAGCCAGGCTAGCAGGTTTGCCACTTTGTTGGTTGTGTTGACTATAGGGCAATCAGTGAGGGGGGACAGTAGCCCCCACTTAAAGCCAACCCCTTTAGTCTTTGACAAAGACTCCAGATCTTGCTTCCTCAGGGGGACTTGCTGCTGGCTCAGGATGGGTACATTCAGCTTTCCCTTTGTAGGAGTGAGCTCAACAGCTCTGGACTTCAAGGAATAGATCAAAATAACCTCCCATTAGGTCTGGATCAGACCATACCATAGGATACTAAGCTCTCAGTCTCATTCCATATCTTCAGTAGAAGGGTAAGCTCTCTGTTCCATTCCTAGGCAATATTCTCCAGAAATATCACACTTCAAAAGTCCCTGTTCTGAGTTTCTCTTTCTTCCCCCATGGGAATGCACCCAGCAGGGGAAATCTAAGACCTGGCAGGACTGTTCTGTAGAGTTTTCCTGTTGGGCATGGTATTTGCAAATTTGTAGGAGGGGGAGAGGCACTCCTTTCCCTTCCCAAGGTAGTATGGGCTGAGAGTGGGTTTGCCTCACTACAAAGTATCCCAGAAGCTCAATTCTCGCCCGCCTATCTCCCAGTTAACAGTCCTTGCAGGGGACAGTCCAGATCTCTTTGCTCTGTGCAGCACTGGGTCTGTCTGCAACCTGAGTCAGACAGGGCCCCCAAATCCCTCACTGCACAAATTTCTGATCTCTCTGCCCAGCAGGTCTCAGTGGGAAAGGACCAGAAGACTCAGCATTGGTTTGATGTGGCTGCAACAAGTTCAGAACATGCACCCTGACCAAAATAAATAAATAAATAAGCTGTTAGTCTGTCCTCTGTAGCAACCCAGCATGGTGACTCACAATGTGGGGGAGGGTGCCACCCATACACTTGAGGAAGGGGACTGGTTCTCTTTTCCAAGTCTCTTAGTAAGTTCTCTATTTTGGTTTCCACCTTGTGTCTCTCCAGGAATCAAAGTTTCCCTTTATGTCAATGCTGTCTGCCACCCTCAGAGGCTTTATTCTAGCAGTGTGGTTTCTCCTTTAGTCTGAGCTTATATAGTAAAGTCTTCCATCTAGCCCCAAAACATAGAAGAATTTCATGTTGAATTTACAGTCTCTAATTTTCACAAGTGTGGTGGAATCACACTGTTTCCCATCACTGGAGGCTCCACAGTCTCCTCTTTCCATTCCTATTACTTTGCGTTAGGGATTGCTGGGTATAATTATGGCCCCACAGTTCTAAGGGGAGGAAGCTCAGCTGCTGTGATTTCAATCCAGTCTCTCAGCTTGCAGAGCAGCTGTAGGTGGAGCCTTGCTCATACATGTTACAGTTCCTCTTATTAGTCTCTATGCAGTACCCACACTACCCAACTGAGTCACTGTCTGGGACTCCACATAAAACTTCCCCGAGGAAAGAAATGTTTCTCAAAGTCACTGCTGGCTGCAATCTGTATGTGCCTCTGAAAGACCTGAGTGTGGCAACCTGGTCCCTTTTGCAGCCTGAGCCCCTCTCTTGAACTCTCCAGGTTGGCACTTCAACAATGCAAGTGCTACTTTCTCTGAGTATGCAGCCTTGGTCTCACAGGCTCAGTGGATCCCGAAATTTCCTCTGACAGAAAACACATAGTCTCTTCTTCCCATCTCACTTGAGGTGGGCTGAAGATTCCTACATGGAACTAGGGCTCCTGATCCCAAGGTGGGAGGGAGCTCCAGAGCTGCAATTTATGTCTGGTTTCTCAGCTGTGACAGGAGATACACAGAATTTTTTTGCTTTCACCAATAAACCCTACTTACTGGACTCTGTGAAGCATCTTCTGTACTCTGGCTTTTTGCACCTTCATATTGGCAAAGATTCAGTTGATTGTTCAGGTTAGACGTTGGAAGTTCTTTTGAAAATCCAATTTGGGAGCAGGAGCAAGTGGATTGAGCTTCTCCCTACTCTGCCATCATTGTGTTTCTTTAATTCTTAATCAGTAATAAGTGTTATCAATTTATTTCACTGCCATACTGTTGTACCTCGGTACTCATCATTAATTCATTCTTATGAGGAGCAAACAAGCAACACTCGATGAAGCATACACCATTGTGGGGTGGTGTCATGACTCACAAGTTCTTGCACGTGCAACAAGTGGCAAACAAGCACCCAGAGTCAAAACATTTTTTTCTCATCAAAATGCAACAACTACCAGATTTGAAGAGTTCAGAAGCCAGAGAGTACCAAAGTACCACTTCATGTAAATTTAAATGATTTTTTCAGTAAAAAGCGATCATATTTTACAAATAATCCTAAAATATCATGTTTTAACATACTTCGATTGTGCCTGGCTAGTATACACTTACCACCTATGATTCACCAGGCAAGTTCAAAAATGCTTGAGCTCATCCTACTGTCTCCAGTAAAAAAACACCACCTCATCATAGGCTTGCATGTTCTAGAATGTCAAATTGCTCTACAAGTTTAAAAAGAAACTATCCCAGTTTCTTGACATATTTTATCACAATTTAGTACAAATAATAGACTGCCACTCATCTGCAGAGCATTCTTGTAGTAGCACCAATGAAAAAAAATTATTTGTTGATTTTAAATTTTCATTCTCCCCTTCCATTTTCCCATTCAAACTCCCTATAGAGAATAATAATTTCCTCTCATTAAAATGAACTTATAGTTTAAGTAGAAGTAAGTGTTTTTGAAACACTTAGCCTAAGTTAAGTAAGCAGTGTGATTCTACCCCTATACAGCAGTGTTGTTTCAATTTAGGTGTTTTATTTAAGTTGGCTGATCAAAATAAAACTCACAAGCTTTAATTTTGTATAGTTTAATAGTTAAAAAAGTATTAGCATGGATACAAAAATATATCTCTGGAAGTTATGACAACACAAAGGTGACCTTACAATGAAGCTGTGATTGCAAAAAGCAGAGGAGTGAGATAAAAAGTCACTGAGTCCAATCATCTGCCCTTGGCTTTCATAGATCTCGTCCATGCCAAACCTACTGAGAAGCCTGAAGGCCAGCAACAAGCCAGTACAATGTGGAAAACATTGATGGCCAACTGCTGCCTTCACCTGTTACTTGGATGCAGGGCTTGCCAGAACTACTACTGAATGGTAATGTGAAAAAAATACAGTAAAAAAATGAAAGGAAAAAGCCTGTTAACAAAGACAGTTGTCCGTTCTAACAAAATAAACAGTTTTATGTTGACCTTTTAAAAATAAATAAATAAAATAAATAGAACTGTCCCAAATTGCCTCTAGCTCAGAAGAAAGATCGGGTAACTCAGAAAAAGACAAGCTCAGAGCTCAGGAATAGGCTGCAGAGAGTTAGGAAACCAAACAGTAATTTTCTATAAGGATTTTTCAGATAAAGACAGTAATAAATTTATTGACCAAGTTAAAAAAAAAAGTCATTGAGTTAACAATATAGTTTATCTTCATTAAAAATGCATGTAGTCCTGACAGGTGTGGATCAATTGGTTGAGCGTCATCCCACAAATTGAAAGGTCCCAGGTTTGATTCCCTGTCAGGGTACATGCCTATGTTGTTCAGTCCCTAGTCAGGCTGCCCATGAAAAGCAACCAATCATATTTCTCTCTCAAATCAATGTTTCTCTCCTTCTCTTTCTCCTTCCCTTTCCCCCTCACTAAAAAATTGAGGTGAGAGAAAAGGAAAAAAAAAAAAAAAAAAGAATGGCTGCTTATAACCTGGAATAAGAAGGAGCATGGGAGTGCAAAATTGGGTTAAAATGGAAAAAAAATTGATGGAACTTATATAGGTAACAATGTATGTGATTAACTGAAACACCCGCACTTCTATGTATAACTGTATCTGTACCTATATCCGTATCCATACATACATCCATATCATAGCTATTAAAGACTTGTTTCTTTTTTACTTCATTTAGTCATTGGATCAAACTAACTTTGAAACCTTCCTGATTGTGGAAAATACAAGAAGCCTGTAAAGAACACAATATTTAGAATACAGTTTTTTTGTACTTTAGTTCATTTTATTGCACCAAGGAAAATTTTAATTTTGTTCCTATAGTCAATATCCACCTAAATTCACCACACATTCATTATTTATTCATTTGTAATTTGTTTTATAAAAACTTTCTGCCTTTGAATGTTTTCCTTCTTTAATGAGGACTGTTGATGGTAAAATCTTTTCATTTTTCTGAAAATAAATGTGTTATTTTACTATTAAAAGGTTTTTTTTGTTTCCCTGGCTGGTTGGTGTAGCTCAGTGGATTGAGCATGGGCCTGCAAACCAAAGGGTCGCTGGTTCAATTCACAGTCAGGGCACATGCCTGGGTTGCAGGTCAGTTCCTTGGTATGGAGAGCATGAGAGGCAACCACACATTGATGTTTCTCTCCCTCTCTTTCTCCTTCCCTTCCCCTCTGTCTAAAAATAAATAATTTTTTAAAAAAGTTATTTTTAATCCTCACCTGAGGATATGTTTATTGATTTTAGATAGAAGGAAAGGGGGGAGAGAGAGAGAGAGAGAAACATCCATCAGTTATCTCCATCTGCACTCCAGTAGGAGACTGAACCAACAAGGCCTTTGGTGTTTTAACCAACTGAACCACCTGGCCACGGTTATTGTTCTATTATCAAAAATAATTAATTTCTAGATTAAAAGTCATATTCTCTCAGCAAATTAAAAAAAATATATTATCTCACTATCTTCGATTGTCAGTGATGAGAAAACAGCAAATACAGTATTTTATTGGAAGATATTCTTTTCCCCTGCTCCCCTCACCCCTGCCATTTCTATCTG
>VMDR010034010.1:0-11190 GCA_007922815.1 Macrotus californicus
CCATAAAATACCAATGACATTTTTCACAAAACTAGAGCAAATAATCCAAAAATTTATATGTAAGCACAAAAGGCCCCAAATAGCCACAGCAATCTTGGGAATAAAGAACAACCTTAGCGATACCAAATTACTTGATATCAAGCTATACTACAATACTGTAGTAATTAAAACAGCATGGTACTGGCATAAGAACAGATACTTCGATCAATAGAACAGAATAAAGAGCTCAGAAATAAACCCATGCATATTTGGTCAACTAACATAGGACAAAGGAGGCAAGAACATAAAATGGGGTGAAGATAGTGTGTTTAATAAATGGTGTTGGGAAAATTGGACAGATACATGCAAAACTTATACTAGATTACTTTTTATAACTACACATGGGAATAAAATGAAAATGGATAAAAGACTCAAATGTTAGACTCAAAACAATAGAAATCCTAGAAGAAAACATAGGCAGTGAAATCTCCAACACTTCTCATAGCAAGAATTTTCCAATATATCTCCTCAGGTAAGGGAAGCAAAAGAGCACATAAACATTTGGGACTGTATCAAACTGCAAGTTTTTGCATAGCAAAGGAAACCATCCACTGAAAAAGACACCCACTGAAGGAGAGGACATACTTGCAATGATGTATCTGATAAGGGTTACTATTTGAAATTTATAAAGAACTTATACTATTTAAGACCTAAAAAACAAACAACACAATTAAAAAAGGGGCAGGGGGTTGGAATAGACACTTCTCCAAAGAGGACATACAGATGGTCAATAGACATGAAAAGATGTTCAATGTCACTACTCATTAGAGAAATGCAAATCAAAACTACAATGAGCTATCAACTCACACCTATCAGAATGGCTATCATCAATAAATCAACAAACAAAAAATGGAGAGGATGTGAGGAAAAGGGAACTCTTGTGCACTGTTGGTGAGAATGCAGGTTGGTGAAGCTACTGTGGAAAACAGTAAGGAGTTTCCTCAAATAATTAAAAATGGAACTGCTTTCTGACCTAGTGATTTCACCTGTGGGTCTATATCCAAAGAAATCCAAAGCACTAATTTAAAAGAATAGCTGCACCCTGTGTTTATTGCAGGGTTATTTTCAATAGCCAAGCTATGGAAACAACCCAAGTGTCATCAATAGATGAGTGGATAAGAACTTAAATATTTCATCATATATATAATGAAATATTACTCAGCCATAAGAAAGAATGGAATCTTACAATTTGAGGTGGCCTGGATGGACCTAGAGGGTATTATGCTAAGTGAAATAAGTCAGACAGGGAAAGATAAGTACCACATGATTTTACTTTTACGTGGAAGCTAAAGAGCAAAATAAGGAAACAAACAAAACAGAAACAGACTCACAGATATAGAGATCAGACTTATAGTTGCCAGAGGGGCAGGAAATTAGGGGGCTGGGTGAAAAAGATGAAGGGATGAAGAACAACAAATTGGTAATTACAAAATAGTCACAGGGATGGGGAATATAGTCATTAACATTGTAGTAACTACATACATTGCCAGATGGAAACTTGAAATATTGGGGGTACCACTTTGTAAACTATATCATTGCTACCACTATGCTATACATCTGAAACTAATATGAAATAATATTGATTGTAAACTGTAATTAAAAAATAAAATTTTAAATTTATTTTAAAATAAATTTAAAAAATAAATTTGGCTCATGTCTACATATTCTGGTTATAGCTCCTAAAGTATGAATAGAACCTTAGTCAAGATGCTGTTAGGGTCTACCTGTACTTGTGAGCTTCACAAATACATATTAAATGTCGTCTGTGTGCCAGACATCATGCTGGACCATGAGGGTAAAAATCTGAGTAAGATACCATCCCTGCCCTCTACAAAGTGACAATTTCCTGGAGAGAAATATATAAAATAAATCATTTCAACTCCATGCGGTGTATCAAAGGATCCTAGAATCTGTCTGTACCACAGTAGGTGATCCTGCTCCACTGACAACCGACAATTGGGACAACAGGGGCATCTGATTCCAACTTGGCCAATCAGACTCTTTCTCCTGGGATTTTAGAATGTGAACCTAGACAGAGTTGAGGTAGTTTTCTCAGTGGCTACAACTGAATCATGAAACTCAAAATCTGTGGGGAAGCTACATTTTGCCCATATGTGCTCCAAAGAGCAGATAAAAGTTTGTTTGTTTTTTCTGAGAAAAATAAAGAGTTAAGGAACTGGGAGGCAAACAAATAAAAAATAAATAAACAGAAAAAAAAAAACCATAGACAGGTCACTTAAACAATGGAAGTGTACTTTCTCAGAGTTCTGGAGGTGCGAAGTCCAAGATCGAGGTGTTGAAGGGGTTCAGTATCTCCTGAGGCCATTCTCCTTGACTCACAGATGACCACAATCTCGCTGTCCTCACATGGCCTTTCCTTCCCCCCCACATGGTTACAGCCCAGGTGTTTCTTCCTCTTTTGATACCACCAGCCATAACATCTTGGTCTAGGGCCCACCCATTTGACCTCATGTCACCTTCATTACCTCTTTCAAGGCCCTGTCTCCAAGTAGAGTTACACTGGCATTTAGGGCTTCAGCCTGTGGATTTAGGGGGGGTGACACAATTCAGCACACAACACCTTTTAAGTAAAATATTAAGAAATATGTTCTGGTCTTTAAAATCAGAAGATATAAAACAAATTCCTCTTGTCCATGCCATGTTTTAGCATTATAATTCACATATTTATCAATTTACTTTGCATTAAGGGAAGTAACACATATGCAATTATAAAAATGGTGTATAAATATCCTGGGTGTTTATAAACTAGTGCTTATGGTTGTAACAATAAAATGGCAAAGCTGTTTTGAAAGATAAAATTCCAGATATCTAAGAAAATTTCTCCTACAGGGGCCTCTTACCATGGATGGCGGGTGCTCTCAGTGCTCTGGCCACTGCCCCTGGCTCTTCCAGAGTGCCCCAGTTTATTTCACGTCACACACCAGTAAATAACAGAATTATTGCAAACTATAAAACAATTGCACTTTCTGTGGAAATTGAAGCAGGTGGTGGCACCCATAGTGAGGACTGAGATAAGTGACAGCGCAGTCACCTCTTGCCGAACAAGGACTCTATACAGTCACAGAGAGAACCCAGACTGGCCTGTCATGATTCAGATGCATTGCTGAGTTAATCAGTAACATGTTGCATAGCTCATTTAGGCTGGCTGCTAATTATTGTCTTAAGAAGGACTTGAAATGCAAGACAGAACTTACCACAATATATGTTTTCCAGGACAAAAGTTAAACTAGACTACAGTAGTGGGAAAAAAAAACAAAAAATATTGAGGTAGGTAGAATTAGAAAATTTATATACAAGTTCAGGCCATAGTACCTACAAACTAGCGTGACTGCTTTGATGGGTCAAGACCAATTTAGTAATAGTGAAGTTGTATTTAATTGAATTTCATATGATGACATTTTCTTAACTGATGAAATTTCTATATAACTGATTTGATGGGTTGGGTCTATCAAGATAATCAAATCTTTCTGTGTAGGTAGTTAGAACTTACTCAACTTTTCTGTATCTCATTTCCATATGATAAAAGAAAAGAGGCTTTTTGGTTTATTGTAGTCTCTCTCTTATGCTTCTAGAATATATATCTCTTAAATGTTTAGAATCGTCATAAGGAACTGAAGAATACCTGTATAGACCAAGATTGTCTGACTGTGTTAATTGTGCTCTCATCTGTTGATGCTGACTTTTTACTGTTGATTAACAGATATGGAGCTATAGCCTCAGAAATATTTTTAAGATATTTTAAAAAATTTTTAATTAACAGCCTGGTTGGGTAACTCAGTTGGTTAGAGCGTCATCCCAATACACCAAGGTTATAGGTTCAATCCCCAGTCAGTGCACATAAAGAATCAACCAATGAATGCATAAATATGTGGGAACAACAAACCAATGTTTCTCCTTCTCTCTCTCTGTATCCCTCCATTCTACTCTCTTTAAATATCAATTAATAGAACATATTTAAAATTTTTAATTAACATATGTTAAACCGTATTCCATTTTGTATAAAGTTCTATGAATTTTGACAAATGCATAAAACCATATGACCACCACAGTCATTCCCTTCAGATTTGCTCTGCTCATCATTTCTCTTTCTTGTCTTCCAACTGTGGTAATCACTGGTTTATTCTCTGACTCTATAGATTTGCTTTTTCTAGAACATCATATAAATGGAAGCATACTGCATGAAGCTTTTTGAATTTGGCTCTTTTCATTTAGTATAAGGAATTTGGATTATTTTTATTTTTTTGACAATTATTGAAAAGCTTCTACAAGCATTTAAGTTTAGCTTTTGTGAGAATATAAATTTTCATTTATTTTGGACAAACATCTAGGAGTGGGGTTGAAGGGTCATATTGTAAATGTATGCTTAACTCTAAAATATCTGCCAAACTGTTCTCAAAAGTGAATGAATCGTTTTGCATTCCTATCACTAAAACTTGGTATCTTCAGGTTTTTTTAAAAAAATTACTTTAGCCAATTTCAACTGGTATGTTTTGATATCACAGTCCAGTAGAAAACACAGGTATAACTATAGATATAGTAAGTCTTAAAATTAGTTCGTATGAGCCCTTTGTTCTTTTTCATATTTGCATTGACCATTCTAATTCCTTTACTTGTTTATATAAATTTTAGTGTCCAGCTTTTTGAGACTAACAAAAAATCCTGCTGAGACTTTGATGGAGATTAAGTTAAATCTATAGATTAATTTGGGATGATTTGGCATTTTAACAACTGAGTCTTCCAATCTATGAGCATAGTACATCTCTCCATTTATTCAGGTCTTCTTTTTAAAAATCAATACTTTATAGTTTTTATCATACAGATCCTGTACATATGAGGCCTGTCCATAAAGTATCCAGCCATATAAATATGAAAGTTGAGACATTTATTGAAGAAGATACAAGACACAAAAAAACATTGTATATGGGACCTGAGTCCCCTTGAAAGTAGGCACCTTCCCAATAAAAAACCACAGTTAACATGGTCTTGATCTTGCTGCGACTTTGCCATGCCTTCTTTGGGCATGGAGAATCAGGCAACTTCCATGGGGACGACTGGGCCTTTGTTTCTGCATCATAGCTGTAGATGTGTCATGATTCATCTCTGGTTATTTCCCTCTTGAGGAAATCTAATTCATTGGTAGCAGTTTGAATCAAGTCATTAGCAACTGCAGCAAGATGTTCCTTCTGCTCTGGTAGCTGAAGCCATGGAACAAAATTTTCCACAACACATTTCATGCCAAGATCCTCTGTCAAAACCTCAGACACAGTAGATTCTGGAATCCCCAGATCAGTTTCTAGGTCTTGCACTGTCAGTTGCCGATCTTCGTTGGTTGATTGCAGCCTGCACACGTTCAACATTTTCACATGTTCTGCTTGTTGTAGGTCTTCCAGAATGTGAAACACTTTCAATAGATTCTTGCCCACCTATGAAACATTTGTGCCACACTTTTATTTTTGCCGTACTCATTGCATCGTCCCCAAAAGACTTCTGAATCATCCAGATAATTTCCATGGAGGAATATTCAAGCTAGCAGAAAATTTGATGTAAATTCATTGCACTATTCACTCAACAATTCTGAAAGCCACAACCATGCAGCACACATGCTCACTCAATGGCATCTACCACCCCCACTGTCTACTACAGTGAAGTCATCATGTTCACACATGCACATTTGAGTCCACTGTCTTTGACTACCAGGTTACATTGATGTTGCACAAATTCTTCTCGTTATATTTACAATGGCTGGACTTTTTCTGGACAGACCTTGTACATATATGAATATATTTGAGATTTATATTTAAGTACTTGAATTTTTGGTGCAATTGTAAAAGGTACTTTATTTCAATGAATAGTTGTTCCTTGCTAGTATGTTGAAGTACAATTGAGTTTTATATAATATATTGATTTGCATTGTATGGCCTGCTAAATGCACTCATGAGTTACAAAAGTTTTTTGTAGACACTGTAGAAAAGTTTATGTAAACAATCATGTTCATGATTAATGACAGTTTTGTTCCTTCTTTTCAAATCTGTTTGCCTGTTATTTCTCTTTGTTGTCTTATCATACAAGCTAGGATCTGCAGTTCAATGTCTCTGTGTGATCCATAACTCAGCAGGAAAGAGAGAGTCATACAGACAAATAGAAGCCAGGTACCAGGGAAAATATAACCATTCAATTTGTGTCACACCACTGAATTCAAACTAATTAACCAATATTATATTAAGGTATTTAAACTTTGTGTGGTAGTGTGGAGAGCACGACCAATAAAATGGCATTGGTCTGGTCAAGATAGTGTAAAGTATATAAAACAAATGGAGTCACTCAAGTCAACCAATATGGCTGCCAGTCAGCCATTACACTTTGGTCCAAGTGGGAAACTACCTAAGTCACACTAGATGCATCTGGCAAGAAGACACACCTAAGATATCTGCACATATAAACAGTGGTGTCTGAAGAGCAGGACCACTCATAGATAGATGCTTGGGGAAATTCCCCACTTGCCATCAGGGATGCCAACACACTTATCAAGAGAACCAGAAAGGTGGAGTATACCACTTTCAAGGTGTAACTGAAGCAGGCTTCAGGCCATTGCTCAGACAGCTGAGCTCCACACACCATGATTCTGCTCCACACCACACTGATCTCCCTTGCCATCAGCCACCAGAGGCTCTGCCCTGCTGGACTGAGGACTTTGCCTGCCCTGCTGCCCACCTGGCTCCAGAGATTCTCCCTTGCAAGACCCTGACAGCTTCCTTGCTCACAGTGCTGTCTCCCAGACCTGCAGACTGAGACTCTGGGACTCCCAATTCTTTCATGTGATATTATTACTGACTGTTTCTGAGTGATTACTATTGTTATTAGGTTAGTATAGATTTGGATTAAATATGCATTAATAAAAATTGAGTGAATCTGCATCAATAAAGTCTGAATGAACAGCATGATCACCTGGGTTGGTTCCCTGTTAGTTCTCTGTACTGGTGTCACCTGTAGGACTGGTGGTCATACAGGTGGCTCAGTGTTTTCAGTTCTTAAGGCCCAGATCAGATGATCCAAGTGGGGAGTGAGGGCTGGCTTATCAGAAAGACTATATTGCAAACATGATGCTCACAATAGGTAGGCAATGGGAAACCATGTACTAAGAAATAGCCCTAAAAAGAAGCTGATATACACTACAAGTGCACAGTCTTCTAGTGAACAGGGACAAACTGAGACCCAGAAGTGAGCCACAGAAAGAGTGAGCAGAAGCGATGGTCCCTCTATAGGACATAAATCCAAGAAAGTGTAGGTAGAACTCCCCCCTTTCTGCTCTGACAGTTGTATATGATGAAATCCTAATCTAGGATATGGGGACGATGACAAGGCTACTAGAGTAAAAGAAGTTGCAGTTTTAATGTTTGGATAATGAATAAATCTTTTGCAGGTGGACTGAGAGCAAAAATGCATGGAGTTCATTATAAAGTGAATGAAGTTTAACTTGTCTTATCTGTTGAATCACAGAGATAAGGATGGCCCACTACAGTGTTTTTGGGAGGTAGGATGGGGAGAGAAGGTCAGATAGCCTCTCTGCATCTACAAAAGATGAATGAGGCAAGCGAAATTGATCAGCACACTGCATAGAACACTGATGATGTGGAATATTTCCTGCTGTGAGGAACAATGACAAGGATTTTTTATGGATAAACAAAATACTAGAAGGTGTTCTGAGATCCTAAAAAGATTTGGACATCGAACATTTTTAATAGAAAAATATCAACAGAGATATAAAGGAAGGCAGATCAAAATGGACAGTCCAGGTAGGTACTCAGTGGTCTAAAGATCTTCAGGAGTGGAAGGGCTGCATGAAACGTGTGGGAGAAGACACACACCACGTGGGATACTACTAATTTAGATCCCAATGAAAACTCATGCCACCTTTCTCAGACCTAGAACACAAGTTCCAACTGCTGTTAAGGTTTGACCTAATTCAAACTTGGGAGACAAAGAGTTGCAACAAACAGTGACAGCCAATGTTGATATTTTCATGTGTGAAGATAGACGAATAGGAGCTCTATTTTACATACAGAGGTGTGCAAGCTTCCAACAGTAGTCCTCCTACTCATTAGTTCTATAGCTTACATCTTGTTCCTTAAATGGACTCACTCTGTTTTCTTCTCTATAAGACTGCAATTGTAATATCTACCTCAAACATTGATAGAATAATGAAGTGAAACAACATAGAATAGGTTTTTAATAAGCATCACTTCCTTTCATTGTCTCAAACATTAAAATGATTGAGTACCAACCAATGAAGTTTCTGGAATTTCCATTTGGAGTGCCTGTGGACTCCACCAATCTGGATGGAAGTTTGTATGCTAGGAAAGTTTTCTTGAGGCTGTGATTCTGCAGCAAGCACACTGTTTTTTCATGGATGTTCTATTGATGTGGGTCATCTTTGGTTGGTTGCGTGGCTAGAGATAACAGGAACGCTGGAGCAATCCTCAGTCTGCGAGCTTCCCCTTGGCACTGCTGGTGGTGCTAAAGTTTATTGCTTGGTGAAACAGGCCATATCTCACTACTTATATAGACCCTAGTGGTAGTAAATAAGTGTACCCATCAAACATTATGGTTATTGCTATACTAGATTCTTGCTGAGAGTCTAGGCTGGTGACAACTATTAAATCATCCTGTAGACAAAGATTCCAAGAGGGAAGTGCAAGGTCAGAAGCGCTGCTTATTAAATCCCTGAAATTACTTTTTTTTTTGGTGTGTCTCACTGGTCTTCAGAAGCCTCAATGACTGCAGCTAATAGACCTGAATTTTCTCAACAACCCTTCCTGGGAGGCATGCAGCCGAGTGGCTGAGCATCTTCTGACTGTGGGATTCTGACTGTTTTTATGAGTGGTCCTTGGGCTGTTGTAAATAAGCTCATAAAGTAAGAAATTCTCCTCTGAAGCTAAATCAAAGGCTCTAAAGAATAGAGTCAAAAATCTAACTTCGACAAGAAATAGAAACTGTCTTCTAAAAATCTGTGTATAGAGTTTGAATGAATCAGGTATCTGAAAAAAAATCTCACTATTAGAGAATAAACCCACTAATCCTGTCCCAGGAACAAAACAATTTTCATAATAATAGAGAAATTAAATTTTAGCATCTATCTATAGGGTAGCTTTTAAATAAGGATTAAGTAGTATTAAAGAAAAGGAAATACATACACATATATTCATGCAATTTAAGACCTTAATAAGGGTTTCACAGGGTAACTGAGCAGGAACTAAAAGTCTCACGTGCAATATCTAGTGGCCTATTGTGACCAAAAACATATGCAGTGTTTCAGGGGCTTTGTTCTCCTTTCATTGCTCCCTGAGGGGTGAACTGACCAACTCTAATGTTTTCATAAGTGAGATGTAGAAGTTGGCTTTTCTCCTTTGTTCCCTTTCATCTTCCTCAAATTTCTGAAATGAAAAGTCTTCCTAATAATACGACCTGAGTTCTTCAGTTTTCCCAAGCAGGACTTTAAAAGTTCTCAAAATGAATTTGAGTAGTGTGTGCATGTGATTTTGAAATTGTATTATTGCCAAACTGTAAGGGTTTATTTAACAGGCGTGGCGGATGTCCACTTTCTCACTCTTTCAGGAACCTTCCCTGAAATGGAGCTTGATTACGGTGGTGAATGATCTCCCACAGAGGTGTAAGGCCAGCGGCACACAAGAGCTCCAAAAGGAGCTCTGAAAATTAATTTCAATGCACTTGAACTCCTGTTTATATTAGCAAAGCTAGGAGCTCTGGATGATTTTTCTTAACTGGAGTATACACAGTCTTCCTCTGATGTTGATAGTCTTGTACTTGTTCTAATTGAATTTCTCTTTTTTCATTACATTATATTTTTACAGACCTTTTCATTTTATAATATACATTTTTTCCTAATCCACAACTAAATTTTGAATTTTTTCCATGTAGCCACAATATCTTACTTATCTTTTAATCCCAAGAATTTATCAGTTCCTAACTCCTAAAAGATACTCAGCTAATTTTCGATTAGTAATTAAATGAATTAACAAATTAATTTGATATTTTATCCAAAGTAAATGCCAATTCAAAGTAATAATAATAATTAACTCATCAATGTTTCATTCAAACTAATATTCAATCATATTTTAGTCAACTAGTTCTTAACTAAATTGAGACACTGAACTTTGTTCATTAAAGGCAGCCCACTGAAAGGCAAGTTTAGAGTTTTAAGAGGAAAAGTTTGCATTGGTGAAAAAATTAGAGTATTACTTTTGCATGGTACGGGGATGAGCAGTTAATGAAGAAGAGGGCTATTTTCAGAAGCACAAACAGAAGTCTGATTAATGCACTTGCTGATTTTCTTTCATCCCGTTACATCTGGCACCAAGACAAGGCTCAGGGTGCACAGTGAACGTCACAGTTGCTGGGTGTTTTTATTGTTATTTTTTCAGTAGTAACAATGGATTCAAACCAATTCATCTGTGTGCTCTCCCTTGGTAGTGCTTGCGACTGGAGAAGAGGGTACCCGAAATTCTATACATAGGCTTTGGCCACAAAGAGAGCAAATATGTGTTCCAACAGCACCTAAGTAGTGACCTCATTGTTGTCTTTGTCTAAAACCTGAACAATGATTTCCACAATGTATTCTTTTTTGTACTTTTTTGAAATTTTTTTCCCATTTTTTTTTGTTCAAGTACAGTTGTCTCCGTTTTTCCCCCTCCAGTCTCCCCCTCCCCAGCCATCCCCACCTCCCACCCTCTACCCTACCCACCTTTGGCTTTAAGTAATGCTCAAAATATTATGACTTTAGAAGATAATAAGCAAATGGGCAATAAATCTGAGTACAAGGAAATGGTACAGCTCTTAAAAATGCCACAAGAAACACCAAGAACATGATCTATTAGAAAATATTTAAAATTACACACAGGCAATGGGTGAATTATTTGAATTCACAGACTTTAATAAACCAATAAGAAAACAAATATAATAGAAACATTTATTTATATATTATATATCAATTATATATTTTATTCTATTATGTATTATATAGATATACAATGGAAAAATAATAGAAATATGAACCAGGCATATGAATAAATAAGTCTCAGAATAACAATAAAAACCAAACCAACCAAACAAACA
>VMDR010034011.1:0-11178 GCA_007922815.1 Macrotus californicus
TCATTCATATTTCAGAGAAGAACACAGCCTGATGTTTATGTGCCTTTCCCTTATAAACAGTTCCCCTTGGACAGAACCAGCAGCCTCATTTTCTGGGCCTAAGAAGGCACTAGTGTTGCCAAATATTTCACTACCCTCTCCACCTCACACAGCCTCATCCCCATCAACAAAAGTCAAAGAGTAACTCTGTGAATATACCACAGTTTATTTATTCAACCTTTGATAGATATTTGGGTAGTTTCTAGTTTGAGGCTACTACAAATAGTGGTGCTATGAGTATACTTATACGTATCTTCTGATGAATATATCTGCACATTTCTGTTGGGTATATGTAGGTGTGGATTGGCTGAGTCATAGTAGCTGAACTGTCAATGAGTTTTCTAAAGAAATTGTATCAATTTCTTCGCCCACCAGCTCTGTATGAATGTTCTGGTTACCAACATTTGGTATTTTATTTGTTGTGTCAGCTACCCTAGTGTCCAGGTATTACATTGTGGTGTTAAGCTGGATTTTCCTGGTGAATAAAGATGAGCACTTTTAATATGTTTATTGGCCGTTTGGGTATCCTTTTCTATGGAGCATCTATTCATATATTTTGCCCCATTTTCTGCTGGGTTGTCTGCATTGTCCTTATCAAATTGTAAGTATTTTAAAGTATCTATATTCTATACTCCCTTAATGGTGCATCTATGTTCCCTTAAGGGTGTATTTGGATAAACAGAAGTTCTTAGTTTTAGTAGTTCTCAACTTAGTACATTTTCCATTTATCATTTTTTGTGAACTGTTTAAGAAATTTCTGTCAACTCCAAGGTCATTAATATGTTCTCTTATATGTTTTCTTCTAAAAGTGGTATTTTTTATTTTTTACATTTAGATCCTTAATACATCTGGAATTGATATTTTTGAATGTTGGGAGGTGTTAGGGGGTCAAGATTCATTTTTTCCATAAGGACACCCAACTGACTCAGAACCATTTACTGAAGACTGTTCATTGCACGCAACCCAGCTGTGTGCCTCAGCTCTGTCATGGACCAGGTGACCAGATGTGCATGGATTTGTTTCTTGACTCCCTATACTGGTTGTTGGCCTGTTTGTCCATTCTTGTACCAATAACACACTGTCTTATTTACTACATCTTCATAATGGATTTTTTAAAAGGTTTTATTTATTTATTTTTAGAGAGGGGAAGGGAGGGAGAAAGAGAGGGAGAGAAACATCAATGTGTGGTTGCTTCTTGAGCACCCCCCACTGGGGAGTTGGCCTGCAACCCAGGCATGTGCCCTGACTGGAAGTTGAACTGGCGACCCTTTGGTTTGCAGGCTCATGCTCAACCCACTGAGCCATACCAGCCAGGGCTCATAATGGATTTTGATATATGGCACTGTAAATCCTCCAGCTCTGCTTTCTGCTAAGATTCCCTTGGCTATTCTTTGTCCTTTGCATTTCTATACATATTTTTAAATTAGCTTGCCAATTTTCTCACACACACACACACACACACACACACACACACACATCTTCTAGGAGTTCAGTTGAGATTATATAAATCAATTTGGAAGAGTTTATGTCTTTACAATTCTTGTCTCATCTACCATTTGAGTAATTTGCTGAGAATCCCAGTTTGTGAGTGATGGAATTCCGTCTTTGGTTGCCTTATTCTAAAGTCCAGCTACTCTAGAGCTAAAGCATACCTTGGCTTTGGGAATGTGCTGTTTTGACTTGAATGACATTTTAAATGAAATTATTATGTTGGTCTAATACAATGTTTTCTATAGGAGTGTCTTTTTGAAACCTCCCGTTGCATGGATGTCTCATATGTCTCATTCACTCCCTTTCTGTAAACTTAAAGATTAACTCCTATAATTTGTCTCTTTGTTTCTTATCTTTGTCGAGGCACTTTTTTCTTAACTGGCAATAACACAAAAACAAATTAATATTTCTTACCTATTATAATTATTTCATTTATTCAAAATGTACTAGTGTTACCATGTTTCAAACACAGCCTTTTAACAAGGTTTTATATTCTCTTTTGTTAAAGAATGGTGGATTGCTATTTTTATTAAAAACTTAAAAAAGCTTTTATGCAGCATTTTAAAAGAAAATTCTTTCTCTCATAATTGATCCTTTGTAGAAAAACTATCCTAGAGTATTGAAAACCCACAAATACATTCTTCTGTGTTACCTTTTGATAATGAAATGAAGTTTCTGAGGATTTTTTTGTTTCCAGTTCCAGAACCACCTACACGTCTTTTTACCTACCCTCTTTCAACAATATTGGGACTGCAAATAAAACTCTATTGCAGTTTTAAAATAAGAAGTTTTACTAGTTGTAATTTTCTCATGCCACTATTGAAGAGCAACTGCAGGAATATTTTCTAGTATTTTATCCTGTGCCTGTGTTGATGAGTACTTTTCTAGAAGAATTTTTATACTGCTCTGTATGGAGGGGCTTCAAGATCTCCTGAGTGCTTCAGATAATTTCAGTCTGTATCTGTTGGGAATTTTGTTTGGCTGAAAGTTTCAGAACCTGATTGCAGAAGCTCGGGGATTTATTTTTCTCATAACAAGTCCAGAGAGAAGTAGTCCATAGATAGCACAGCAGATTCTTGATGTCATCAGTGCCCCCGGCTCCCTTTGGCTGTCTTCTCTGCAATAGTGCATATCTTTCACTGTAGTACTCACTATGTTGCCATCAATAGCCTACTTATGCCTACTTTCACGTCCATATTCTAGGCAGGAAGAAGGAAGGACAGGGAAGAAGGGTCAGTGCCTATATGAAAAAGTGAGTCTTGTCCCCAGATCTCAGCAGACCTCTGCTTCTATCTCTTTGGCCTGAACTGTGTCACCTAGAGCCTCAGAGGTATCAAGAAAGGCCAATATTTTAACCCTGAAGAAAATTGGATTCTGTTAGGAAGAAAATAAGAGAGAACAGATATTAGCAGCTAGCTGTGTCTGCCACATTTTTAAACTTTACATGATACAATTTCCTCAGCAGTAATAGTGTAAAGCACATTAAAATTCAATTTAATTGTTGAACTCTATAACCTTACTTGTGGCCTTGATGGTAATGGTTTTCTTTTAATGAATATGCTTGTAATTAAAA
Source organism: Macrotus californicus (assembly GCA_007922815.1). Taxonomy (NCBI): domain Eukaryota; kingdom Metazoa; phylum Chordata; class Mammalia; order Chiroptera; family Phyllostomidae; genus Macrotus; species Macrotus californicus. The sequence goes on from VMDR010034011.1 coordinate 3,104, forward strand.
GAAAGAGCAATGCATTTGTAACTATTAATCAGAAGCAAAATACTCTGTTTTGAATCATTTTGTTAAAGATGTCAGAAAAAATTTCTTATACAAGGCACAACAAACTTGTATAAAAATTATTTAATTATATTCAAAATTAAAAATAAAGTTAACTGGATATTTTAGACTGGGCTTCACAAGGTTGTTGTTACTTGGTAGGGTCAGGGTGTTTCTGAATAGCCTGCACTTGGCAGGTTCAGAAATGGGTGTGACTGGATGAGCAGGCTCTGGGACTCACTGAGAACCCACGGGTTAATCACTTACAATCTCGAGTGGAATTGCATTAATCCTACAATAGATGATATAATGATTTAGAAAGAAGGCCTTTTGGACTAATGTTTATTACTCTTAATTATATATATATTCATTTTGTAAAAATGCAGCAATTTCATTACAGATAAAGTGCCCTTTGAAACCGCCCTCTAGTTGCAGTGTCCTCTCCAGCTTGTTCTGTTGTATGTCCTTTAGAATAATTTTCTTTGTAGAGTACGTGTGTGTGATATGCATGTATTGTTTCATGTCTGTGCATGTTTATGTAATGGTATCATATATTATGTATCATGGATCACCTTATTTTTTTTTACTCAGTATTATATTGGAGGAAAGACCCAGTAATGTGTCTATTATGCAAAGAATGCCCCTTTTACCCTTAAGCCCTTGGAGAGTAAGATATCCTTAGATTCCTAGTAAATATGGACATTGCCCATGTTTCTGCACGTGGGAGTTGTGTGCTGTGACTGGTAGCTTAATAGTGGCACCTTCAGCTTCAGTTAATGTGAACTTATAGTCAGTACTGAAACTCACTAAGATCAAGTAGGACTGTTTCTCCTTCCTTCTTGACATGCACATCAATCCACTGCCCATTTTGGTTTGGAATTTGTTGCTGATAATCACTTTTATCTCATACAAGCAAGCCTCAATTTTAAAAATTGCAGAAGAGGAGGTGAAAGCTATGTGTTTGCCTCTAACACTACCAAGCATTAGGGGCAGGACTGTGGTCTGTAATGCAAACACTCAATGCTTTTTCAGCAAATATATATTAAGTGTTTAATATATGTCAGGCATGATTTTAGGCACTCTGGGGAAATAGAGATGATCACCTAAGGCCTCACTTCCATGGAGCATATATGCTAGTTGTAGAAGGAAACAATAAGCAAATAAACAAACTAATCAATGCATGGTATAATGTCACTTAGAAGTGCTATGAAGAAAAATAATTAGACTGAGGATGTAAAGAATGATTGAGGGTGAGGGGGGCAACCTCAGCTGAGATGGCCAGGGCAGGCATCTCTGCCGAGCCTGAATAAATCTATCTCCCTTTGTCTAGCATATGATAGATGTTCGATAACCTTTGAATAAATGAAAAACTGCATCGGTAGGGGTATACACAAAGTACAAGAGAGGAAAAAAATCATCTCTACCTAGACTAAAAGAGGCTCCAGTAACATGCATAAGATGGGAATGAAAAATAGTTAGGCATTGATTGGCCAGAGAGGCAAAAATAGGGAAAGCTGCTGCAAGTGTAAGAAACAGCATGCCCAAAGGCAGTGAAAGAGCATTGTTAGTTTCCTGTCACTCAGTAACCAACGACCACGCACTCAGTGGCTTAAACAACATAAATTCTTTACATCATAGTTCTGGAGGTCAGACATCAGATTTGTTTCATTAGGTTAAAATCAAGGTTTCAGGAGGGCTGCATTTTCTGGAGGCTCTAAGGGAGAATTTATTTCCTTGCCTTTTCCAACTGCTAAAGGTTGCCTGAATTTCTTAGTCCATGGTCTGGTTTCTTCAACTTCAAGGCCAGCAGAGTAGCATCTTCAAATCTTTCTTTTCTGACCTCGGCTTTCTTTCATCCTATCTCCTCTGACGATGACCTGCCTGCCTCCCTCTTATAAGCATCCTGGTGATTATATTAGGCCCATCTGGGAAGTCCCAGGTAATCTCTGTAGTTAAAGTCAACTGATTAGCTGCGACCTTGACTCTCCTTTGCAATACAATATAACATAGTCACAGGTTCTGAGGACTAAGGTGTGGACATCTTTGGAGAGTATTGTTCTGCCTACCACAGGCATGGTGTATTTGGGATCTGCAAATGGCTTTAATACGCTGGAGTGTAACATGCATGTGAGGTAATGGGTAAAGAAGGGACCAAATAGATAAGAGCTAGATTTAAAAGATCCTTCTCATCCATGCTGATTTTGAACCTTATGCTAGAAAGCCGTGGGAAACCATTTGGTAGATCAGAAATGTGTGTTTTTGAGGCACTTGAGAGTAACATTTATTATTCTTAATTGTATAAATATACCTATATACATTCTCTTTGTAAAAATGCAAAGATTTCATTATACATAAGTCTAACGTCCCTTTGAATGTAACCTCCAGTTGCAGTATCCTCTCCAGTTTGGTCTATTTGTATCCTTTAGACTGTCTTCCTACGTAGAGTATATGTGAATGTGCGTCCTTCTTACTTGGCTTGCCATTTGGGGCATGCTTAACCTGAAGACTTTGTCAACCTTCTCTGACAGTTTGTAATCCACTTTCTCGTTCTACATATGTGGAGTTTAAGTGAGTGTCTTTTCTGCTTCCTTGTGACCCTTTTTACTCCTAACCTCCTCATCAGTTGAGTGGTATCATGTAATTCGTACCCTCCAAGTCATCTGTATAGGTTCCCAGACCACCTGCAGAATACATAATGCCTGTGGTGGGCAGAGCAATAGTCCCCCAAAGACGTCCCCATCCTAATCCTCAGAATCTGTGAATGTGTTATGTTGTGTAATTAAACCAGGTACTTGGATGATGGTAGCTGGGGCCAGAAAAACAGATAAAAGGATATCACAAAATTCCACCCTGCCCCACAGTGTCTGGAAATCACCCCCTTTCTCCCCCAGTGTTTTATACTGTGTCCTTCTTTAAACTAGGTATATATGTCTTTTCTCTTGGGCTTTTAAAGTGATTAAAATAACTTTGAAAACATAGTGGGAGTAAGAGCACAAGAAGCTCCATTCTGTGGAACTCTGATGTTCCTGAAAACCTTCTAGGTTGCCCTCCTGAATAGATAATCTAGTCATTAAACAAAAAGCAACTCATAGGTCAAGATGGCGGTATAGGTAAACACAGCTTGCCTCCCTGCACAACCATGTCAAAATTATAACTAATATATACAACTGCCACTCAGAACCATAAGAAATCGAGTTGACTGGAAATCTCACAACTATGAAATGAAAGAAACCACATCCATCCGGACTGATAGGAAAGGCAGAGTCATGGAAGAGGCTGGTCCCACATCCACATGTAGTGGATAAAAATTTGGGAAGGGTGTCTAGGGAGCAAGGAGTCCCAGCCCCCCACCAGGCCCACAAGTGCTGGGTTCCAGTACCAGGAAGTTAAGTCCCCATTACTTCTGGCTACAAAAACTAGTGGGAATTGAGTCAGTGGAAGAAACTCCTGGAGTCCCAAGTATTTCCCCTTAAAGAACCCACACATGGACTTACTCAGACTCACTCCCTCTGAGCTCCTGCAATAGGGTAGTAGCCTGAACGGCACCAGTAGCATAGAGAGAGGAACTGAAGTGTCTGGCATCAAGGCAGGAGCTGGAGAACAGTTTTTACTCTGACAGAAAGGTGGGCAGAAGCCAGTGTCCATTTTCTGAGCCCTCCCCACACAGAGCCAGCAGGCAGGTGCCATATCTGAGACTCCGTCAACCTGGCTACACTATTTGTTCCATTCTGGAGATTCCCTGAGACTCTGTTCCACCCAACTTCTGGCCCACCCAAACTGTTAACCATGACTTTTCCATATGAGTGGCTGGTCTTGGCTCATGCTTCACAACTTCCTAAATCCTCTCAAACAAGCAACAGCCAGCCTCAGGAAGGCCCCAGCTCCTGTACCACTTGCTTAGTGGCCCCAGACCCAGCACTAGCAGCAGCCAGCCTGGTTTCACAGGGAACCTGGGAATCTCCAAGCCCAGCACAAGTAGCAGCCATCTCAGATTGCTTTATAGCTCATGCAGTGTGGACCCAGGCAGAATAGAGGTGGGGACTGACCTTGACCTGGACCTCCCAGGAAATCCTAGAGCCGACACACTTAGTGGAAAAGTACAGATTGCTTTGGAGCACTATCACCTGACCCTTGCACAGCTGATCTTCCATGGAGGGCAGAGGGTGGTGGTCAGTGGTCACAGCCAGTCCCTGCAGCTAAATGGCCTGGGTAAATTCCTCTCATTGACCTGCCAACAGCAACCAAGGCTCATCTACAAGAGGAGGGTATACCTCAAGAGGGTATACCTTCATCCATGACTATTTTTATAATTGGCAATTTGTTAGACTAGTAGATTATATATGAACTTCTCATATTCTAAATTTAAATTATCTATTTAATTCGCTGATAAATAAACACTACAATTAAGTCAGTTTTATACTATCTCATTTACTAATTAGTTCAGTGTCCCTCAACATTCTTGAATTGTGAGTAGTAGTTATTCATGATTTATATGTGTTTATGTGTTTCCATTGGTCTTCTATATATTTGAAAACAACTACATTTTAAGTTTATGAAGACAGATTGGTTTTTATCTGCAATTTTGATTACCGAAATCTGTTCTAATGTAAGTGATGCAGGCATTCTGGGGGTCTGGGCAACTAAGGGTCCATAACCCACTGTGGGTTCTTGGCTTTGCACAGAAAAGAATTCAAGCCTGAGCCAGCGCTGAGTTTCATATGAAAGTGAGTTTATTAGTGAAGGAGTGAGACAGAGAATGGGCTATTCCCAGACAGGGCGGTCCCCAGTTAGCAGAATTTGTTTTCTTTATTGACTTTCATTTAATTGGAGGGTGGGCAGGGTATCTTCCCAGGAAAGTGGTGGAGACTTCTCAGAGGAAGTTGGTGGGACGCTTTGTGTTTCCAATCGCCATGGCATGGAGTGTGTCGTTTAGCATGCTAATGTATTGCAACAAGTGAATGATGAGGTTAGGGGTTACCATTAATTGAAATTAGTCACCATGTTGGATGGAGCTGCTCTCTGCCGATTTTAAGCCATAAATCCAACGAGGGGATTGTCTTACATTCTGGTAGTTCCCGTAGCTTTTATTGATTGCAGCTGTGTTGTCATCTGCCCTCTGTCATAAGGTTCTACGGTCATAATTAAAAGTTGAACTATGTAGAAATGGTGAGAAACATTATGTGGGCTTATTAATTTTTCTCTGAAAACCAGGAGGAAGAAATTAAATAGGATTAGACCTAGAGTAACCAAAAGTGAGTCTGCAAAATGCCATTTTGTTTGGGTCTCAAGAAAAACGAGACAAATCTAAAGGGGCTAGCCTCCCCATTGAGGAAAGACTAACACTTACCAGTTAGAGAGCTGGTGAGGGCTCTCCTGTATGGAGGTGACAGACTTGGGTGGTGAAGTTAGGGGTGGGAGCCTGAAATGAAAACTAGAGGTGAACTGTAGCAGGCCAGACCTCAGCGAGCTGGCTGCTGAGTGCACTATACATTTGTTTTTGAGGCTTGCTTTATTTGTCTAGTACCTTTATTTCAAAAAAGAAAAATATATATTTGATTATGTTTAGGTATGAAATGCTCTTTGATTTTTCATGTTTCCTGCTATTCCCTCCTGTTGTGTGCTAGACACTGGGGACATCATCAGAAATAAGACACACATGGGCCACATGTCTCTGGAGAGGGATATCAAAGCAGGAAACATGCAAATGTGAAGGCTAACACAAATTATTATGGAAAGGAAAGAATAGGATTAGAGAGAAGTAGGGATTCTTCCTTATTTGAATGGAGAGGGCTCTTTAGGTCTCTCTGAGGCTATGACATGTTGGTCACACTGAAGGCTGAGTAGGAACCAGCCATATAAAAAGAGGAAGAAAATATCTTTAAGGCAAAGGGTACAGCAGATGGGAAGGCCTTGAGGCAGAATGAACTTATTATATTTGAGAAATAGAAAGACCAATGTGGTTGAAATGTGTGAATGAAATGAGGATGGAGAGATGACTAAGGGCAAGTCAAGAAGGGTTTTATAGGCCATTTGAGAAGTTTGAATACTCTACTAAAGGGTAATAGGAAACCACTGAAGGAATTTAGGCAAGGTCAGATTAGAATTTTAAGAGGCTACTTGGGCTGCTGTGTGAGGCATTGACAGTAAGGGTGCAAAGTGAAGCTGCTGCTGCTACCCTGCCTGGAGGTGATGGTGGCAGGAGGCAGTGTAAATGGACAGAGCAGATGTAATACCTTCCAAAAGGAAGAAGAATCTTAATGGATAGAATATGGATATGAGTAGAAACAAGACTATAGGGAGAATTGTCAATGTTGTTAAAGGCTTGATAAAAGAATCCCTTGAGTGGAGACCCTTTAGAAATTACATCCTGGAGTTTATCCCTATATTCCTAGAGTTGGCAAGGAAGCATCAGGGTTCTTGGTTAACCTGGTAGAGTTTCCAGAAGTCATGGACTTGTGCTACTTTTCCTTCCATTTTAGAACATTGAGGTTACTGTGAAGGCCATTAGACATGGTAGTTCAACCTAGTGGATATGGAACAAAAATTTGTGAAACATAGGTAGTGTTTCTTAAGGAGTCACTTGACTAGTCTGATGCCTGGAGGTACTCGGTTCAGTTCAGTAGGTTCTCAGGAAGAAGATGCTGAGGTAGAATTTGGAGTGCTAGATATTTATCCAGGGATCCATACCTGTGAAAGGAAGAAGGAGAAAGCAGGATCGGACAGATGAAAAAGTCAATTTCAATGCAGGTTCAACAAAGTGTGGGCCAGCCCTGGAGGGAAGTTTAGAACACATATTGTCCATCAGAGTGGCCCACATTGGGTCCAAACTGCTGGGTCTTTACATCCCTGCCTTGCTCAGTCATTAGGTACAGGCTGCCCAGCAGTGGTGTGCCTTTGGACTCTGCAGCTGAGTCCAACCCTGGAGGGGGTGACAGTGGGGCATTGAGGGCTTTTTTAGAAGTGGATGGCATATTCCTGGGTCTACCACAAGTGCAATACTGCTTAATAGAAGTAGTGAATAATTTGGCTAGCTGCTTTATTCTTTCTGTGGTTTCTTTCCTCCCAGGAACTCAAAGGAAAACATACATAAGTTTTAATCACAAAGTATTTATCAGTCACAATCTAAGGAAGGGGAATTAAGAGGTTAGAGATTGGAAGGAGAAATAAAAAAACAGGAAAGGAACAGGGGGAAGAACTAATGGAAGGGAGCTTCTAGAAGCAAGAAAAGCAAATTTTAATAAAATACCAAGAGTTATGGCACCCAGTCCTGGGCCTTATTTTAAAAAATACTACAATTAGCACATCTTTAAAAATCAGATTGTAAAATTTACCTGTCTCTCGTTTCCCTGACAGATATGGAAAACATGAATAAAAGAGACTGACCACTCATGATAATGCAGAAAACCAATAACTCAGGTATTTTTTTTTACTTTCAAGTCTGTTTTATGATTTGTGGTGGATTATGCATGATATAAAATTGGAATGTTGATTTTTCAAAATTTTAATCATGGATAGCTCATTTTGGGGGGTCACGTTGAGGTTTCTTCAGTTCCCGTACAATGGGCATTTTAATCATCTTCCACAGTGGTTAGGACAACCGTACTTTCTGTCACTGTGCTTGTCCCAAATCACTTACAGCATTCTTGTAGTCATGTGATCCATGATATACTTAATATTTTTACTCTACGTGGCACATTATTCATATAATTGAAGCAAAGTACAGTTTTTGCTTGAATTAAGTTATTGTTCTTTATACTCCTTGACCTTAAAGTACCCTTTACTTATATTTTAGTTTATCAAAATAGTTAATACACTAACCTAAGTATTTGTATGGAGAATGCCTGTCCAAACACTTTATATTATTTTAGTCTTATTTAGCCCATTGAATTTTTTAGCTTTCAATTTCAACCTTTTCTCAAATTTAATTGAAAATTTGTTCAGTTTTTCTGAGAAATACAGCTATGACTTTAAAAAAAATCTATTTATTTAATTTGTTTCATTGTAATGTAATACTTAAATATGTACAGTTGCTGCTTAAC
>VMDR010034012.1:0-11186 GCA_007922815.1 Macrotus californicus
TTATTTGAAAAGCACCTTATGATTCAGGCTATTATGCTTTGTACTTAAAATTCCCCTACTCATTACATTCTCTAGCACTTAAAAACACATTTCTTATGTGATGTTATCACATATTTGACATTAATTACCCTCTTTGATCTGAATTCATCTCTTTCTTACATAAAATAAGAAAACTTCTGGAAACATTTTATAGGTCTATCTCCACTAGAGATAGAAAATCTCAAATGTAGACATATTTAAAAACCTAAACAATGGCCATTCATTTATAAAAGGAATACCAATCATTTTAGTCCAGGCAAATAACTTCAAATTATAGGAATTCAATGAGAAGTTGAAGAGAGGCAAAGAGCCCATTGAATCAGGAAGACAGACTGTTGACAGAAGACCTTTAGTAGGTAGACTGAAGATGGAAACCCTCACATGAACCTGGAGATGCCATGCTAACTAGATGAAAGAGCAAGTTTCACATTCAATAACACCAGCCAGTCTAATGAACTAGCCAGAAAAATGGACAGTTAAGTAACAGCACAAGAGAGCTGGACAAAAAAAAAAAAATAGGAGGTATATTTTTCAAATACACTATCCTACTTAAATTCTAACAGAAGAGAAAAAATTGACCTGAAGTCAGTGTAAGATGACCAGAATCTCCCCAACAACGATTCTGCCTTTATGAAGGAAGTGATCTACTATCCAAGGCAGGTCCAAATATCCCAAAAACCAGGCCTAGAGCTTATAGCTGGATGGTCATCGGAAAGTAAACAGAGGCCCATATATAGCATTGTGACTATAGTTAAAATAATATACCATGTTCCCTCAAACTGTGCAGTTTACTAACCTTTTTGAAGGGGATCATCCCAAGCAGCAGAGAAGGAGGTGGAAGAGTAAGATCTAGAAGAACAAAAGGAAAGAAAGGATGGATAACTTGGCTGGCTTATTCCCTGGGACCCGCAGCTCAAGTTCACAGAGGGCTTTGATAAACTATGTAGAACGTCCCATAGAATTGTTCCTCTGAAAGACAAGAGATTATGACATTTTTTCAGTTCCCCTCCCCCACTGCTTGAGGGTTGCTGAGATCTTTCACAGCTCCTGAGCTGTTCCTATGGCAGAGAAACAGAGAGAAAGCATTGAAAACCTGCCACTCATAGCCCAGAGAATACTGTCCACCGCAGATGCACAGAAATCAAGTAGCTGAGGGAGGTGGGGCAACACCCAGACATTTCTGCTGCTCCGCACAACACAGTTCTAGCCAGTGAGGTGTGCGTAGAAGTCCACTGGGTTGGAAGAGAGCTTTTGTTTTCCTGATCAAGAGTATATGTGTGGCTGTCACCCTACCCTCCTGGATCCCTTTTCCTGCCTTGACAAAGTGACACCTAACAGCATAGTACACAGGTCAGACTGTGAGACAACTAGCATATGGGAAAGACTAAGCAAACCAAAAAAGTGCAAGTCTCAACTTCCAAAGATTATTGTGATGGAAAAATAAGTCCTTGTTTTTAAGCCGAAGTTTGGTTTTCTTCCACTAGCCGTGGAACCCACTCCTAACTGAGACATCGGTCAGAGAGCAAGTAACACTAACTGTCAATTCACCAGCATTCTGACAACGTCTCCCTCGTGAATATGTTGGTGAATCAAAATGCTACAGGCTTAACCCAGCTTTCTCCTTTCACTGATGAAAGTAAAGCTTTAACCTTAGCAGCTTTATAGCCAAATAACTCAAAGTTTCTTATTCCACGGATTGTCTTCTAAAATAGGAGGTCTGTCCAGAAAGTATCCAGCCACGTACTATGAAAAATAGAGACATTTATTGAAGAAGATACAAGATACATGAAACATTGTACACAGGACAAGGACACCTCAGTCCCCTTCAAAGTAGGCACCTTGGGACCTCACACACTTCTCCCAATCACCATCAGCTGTCCCATTGTATTTTCCTGAATCTCATCAATGGTTTGAAATCTCTTCCCTTTCAAAGCTGATTTTAGTTTGGGCAAAAGCCAGAAGTCACAGGGCACCAAATCTGGGCTGCAAGGAAGCTGAGTCACCTGGGTGATTTGATGTTTTGCCAAAAAAACTCTGCACGAGATGTAATACCTGAGCCGGTGTGTTGTCGTGATGAAGCTGCCAATCACTCATCGCATCGTCCCCAAAAGCCATCTGAATCATCTTAATAGTATCCGCAGAGGAATGTTCAAGCTTAACGGAAAATTTGATGCAGATTTGTTGCCCTACTCACTCAGTCATTTTGAATGAGGCCACCACACAGTATAATGCTCACTCAGAGGTGTCTACTGCCCCTACTATTCGAATAATAAAGTTGTCATTGTTCACTCAAGCACATTCCAGTCCACACCCCTTGGCTGCTAGGTTACATCAATATTGCTCAAACCTTTCTCTTTATATTAAAAATGGCCGGACTTTTTCCAGACAGATTTCGGTATTCTGACGGTGTAAGGTGCAACTGGAAGAAAGTTATTTTTATCCAAGGCTGATTTTTAAAACATATATATATTTTAGGAAAAAAAAGGAGAATCAAAAGTAATTTTTTTCTTTAAATAAATAAACAATAATTAAAGTGATAATACAAAATATGCTCAAACAGTAGTAACTCTGTCTCACTAGGGACCATATGCCCTTAAATTTACATTAGCTTTGAATTTATTTATTTACTTATTTTTAGACAGCCATGATGTTTGCTGATTATGGTGCTTAGGTCAATTTTCTAGACCTAACACAGATTCTTAGACCTATAAAAAGATGCTCAAAACAAGAAAAAAAACAAGAAAATTTTTAAAAGGAGTTGTTATTTAAGAAGGTAATACACACAGAGTCCCTAATGACAGTAACATAGATTAAATGTATCCTCTGTAGAAAGCTTAAATGTTCTTCAGCAGAAAATAACTACTGAACGTTGTTTATTCTAATTCCATCTCAGCCCCAGGAACCTCAGGTTCTCAAGGGAGCAAGTATTGATCCCTCAGGCCCCAGCTATAAACTCCCCAATTAGGAAGGAACCACACAGAGAGACCTTGGTGGGCAGTCAGCCTGCACCAGCTGCAGAAAGAGAATCTGGAGGCAACTCTGGTGTAAGTAGAACAAAGCCAATCCCATTTCTCAAACAGCCCTATATCATCCCAGGGTGTGCAGAAAATGGGGGAGCAACAGGGTCAGAGCCAAAGGTCTAGCAAGTTGTACCCCAAGACCAGGAATCATCACTTCATCCCCGGTGACGTAATGGAAATGGAGTGAGGGAACTAAATTGGCTAAGTGTAGCCTGGGAAAGGTATGAATAAACACATGATTGAAAGATTGGATGGATTGGTGGATGGATGGCTGGATGGATGGATGGATGGATGGATGGATACTATGTGCCTTTAGGTGTGTCATTTGCATGTGTCATTACAATTAATTTTCAGTGCCCATTGGATGCCTGGCCCTGTGCTGAGAAGTTTACGTATATCACCTCACTTTGCCATATCATTACAAAGCAGATTTTACTTCTTCCACATCCTTTTTAAAACAATTAAGCTATTTTAAAAGAAAAGATGAAGAAGTTTATAAGTTAAGGCATTCTCTCCCCTCTTCCCTGCCCGAGGATAACCATGAAAAGTTTAGTGTGAATCCTTCCTGAGCTTTTACATGGGTAAGTAAAGACAATGAGAAAAAGAGAGTTTGGGAGTGAAACAAAGTTTTATTTTTAAAGGGGTCCACATTTTCCGTACCATTCTCCAACTTGTTTGCTCCTTTGACATTGTGACATGAGCACCTTTCCAGGAGAGAATATATTTATCTCATTCTTTTTGGAGTATGTATTGATCTGTAATAAGAATCTACTCTGATTTATTTAACTCTATTTATAAAGTTTTGATATTGCAAACAGTGTTACAATGACAATCATTACCTCCTGAGTAATTCTGAGATCCCATTTGACAGCCATTGGAACTGCGGCCAAAAGGAAGTACGTCCTTTGTCTCCATGATGCGATGGGGCAGGAATTCAAACCCAGGTCAGCCAGTTTGCTTTCAGCTGCATCGTGCTTAATATAAATAAAACTTCATAAACACCAGGGCTCAGTTAAAGTCCAGGATGCTCAAAATACTTGGGCACTCGGCACGCATGCTTCTGTGTGTGTGAGAGATGTCTCTTGTACTGGGTTTCCATAGCTTTTAAAAAAGGTTCCCCAGTGCGGACAGTGATGGACGGAGACTTGACTTGGGGTAGTGAACACACAATACAGTATACAGATGATGTACTGTGGAATTGTGCACCTGGAACCTGCGTAATTTTGTTAACCAGTGTCACCCGAATAAATTGAATTAAAACGAATGAATGAATTAACTAATTGATAATTGAAAAGATGAAGGTCTCCCAATACATCATATATTTTATTTTAACTCATAATAACTAAGTTGATGTGACAAATGTTATCATCCTATCAAGATTCTAGTGTAAGTGACCCATGACCAACTCTAGCTTCCTCTGACAAGTACTTTCACCCACTGAACAAAAGCCTCCTTGAGAAGGCTGACTTTACTCTACTTTAATTTGCAAAGGTGCTCAGGGAGGAAACCTACACTAACCCATTGGCTCTTAGCCTTCACTACGATGTTGAACTGAAGAAAACATTTCTTGTTCCATCACTACAGAGTTATCACATGACATTTTCTGTTTATTTTTCAAGATATTTGAAAGACTTAGATTGTACACAGGAACCACAGGTTAATTTTGCTGTATTTCCCACCACTGAGGCACATTCTTATCTAAAACTGACCATGCCATCCATGGAGCTACAGCTCTGCCTGGCATTACCGACATCTGAGTAAAGGAGCCCTGCACTCACGTGCTGAGGATGTGGTTTTTCCTTTGTGAGGAATTTCTGTTATTGCACATTTCAGGTGTATAAAAATACATTTAAAATAATGGAACAATCATTCATGTAGCCACCATCTAACTTCTGGAACTTGCTTTTTATTAGTTAGCATTCCATTTGAGATATCTATCCACATATATTGGGTAACACCAATTTACTGAATTTCCAGTGATCTGTTTCCTACAATGAACAATTTTGCTATGAACATTTCAGTGTATGCATATTTTTATGTACATTTATCCATACATACACTTACATGTCTGTGTGTGTATCCTTGTTTTTAGGGTAGAAAATTCTCAGTATATGTACCTATAATGAAAATTCTGGACCATAGGGAGGCACATATTTAATTTTACTAATTATTCCAAATTTGACTCCAACGTGGCTGTGCTAATTTTTCTTCCCACCAGAAATATGTGACCCCACAGACTCACCAAAACTTTACATTTTTAGACTGAGTATAAAACTATATTTCCATACAGCATGAATACACAATTACCTGATTGCTAGTGAGTTGTGTGTATTTTTTATTGACTATTTGGGTTTTCCCTTCTATAATTATCCTGATCATATTTTTTATAAATTTTTCTCTTGGGGTAATTTATAGAAATTATTTATATATACTGGATACTAATTCTTTTGACATCTACATATGTTATAAGCAAATTTACCTGAGTACATTTCCACCCAATATCCAACCTTCTTTTTTGTAAGGTTGGTATTTTAAATTTAGATATAGTTGAATTTTCAGTGTTTTTTTGTGCATTCATATCTTGTTTAAATATTTTTTGCATACCTATGTCATAGATATTCTGCTGTTTTACTCTCAAAGTTTTACAGTTTAAATCTTTAATTCATTTGGAATTGATTTTTGTAAAATGTAATATAGGAATACAATATTATTATTTCATGTGTATAGGCATGTATACAACCGCAGCTTAACAGGCCATAATTTATTGATGCGCATTTATTGTTTTCATACATTAAGCTTCCAGAGACTTGTGGGCTGTTTCTAAGTTCTTTTTCTCCCTTCCATTGATCTATGTGTCTGCCCTCACAGTGGTACCACACCATCATCAGTAACACTTTATGGTAAGCTCTAATAACTGGTAGGACAAGCTCTCACCTTGTTTTCCTTTAGAATTCTCTTAGTTGTTTTTAGCTTTCTCCTCCATATAAATTTTGTAAGTTTGTGAAGGTGCGCATAAAATTCTCTCAAGCATTTGACTGAAATGACATTGATTTTAAACATTAATATTGGGGAAAAATATATAAGGCTAATACAACTTGGTCTTGATTGCAGATGGAAAATACATCTTCCACTGTTTCTGATGTTTCTTTCAAAGGGACCTCGATTTGTATAATCTGGGTTCCCCTTCCCATTTTATCCCCTCAGTTCCTAGAAAGGTGGAGTAAAGTAGCTGATTGGCAAATTTGAGAATAATCTGTCATGCTCTGCTCTGCTCTGCCCTTATCCTCTTGGGATTAGCCAGACTGGTGAAACTCATGTTCCCCTGCATTCCAGAGGCATTTACCCCAAAATGTGCAAGAGGCCTCCCCCATTCTAAGCCACCAAAAATGCATGAATAAGCCTGTCTAGTTATAATGTTCACTGGCAGCAAATAACTTGACTAATGAGGTCTTTCCCCCAGTGTCTAATGTGATATTATGGTCTCCACATAGATACTATCTTTATTCCTTGGCTTGGTCAAATCCTGGGAAAAGAAGAGAATAGCTATTTCCTGGAAACTCCTTTGAGGCCCTAGCAATCATTTCTTTCATACATGGATGATTTTTATTGTAAGTGTGTATTTTCAAGCTGATTGCATCTACATTCACAAGTGACATTGGTTTCAATTTTCTTTCCTCAAATTTTACTTATTTTGTTGTCAAGTTTACATTAGCTTCATGAAATGAGTTGGGAATGTCTCTTTTGCCAGGTGTGAAAAAGATGGCATATTAGAATTAGTTGTGTCCATAAAATGCCTGGTAAAACTTTCCAATAACATAGTTGGGCCAAGTATTTGTGTGAGTAAATTTTAAAATAACAAGTCAAATCACTTGATGGTTTAAAAATATTTAAATATTTTGCACACACACAGACCCACTGACTACTCTCTTCATGCTGTTAGCCTGTTTTCTGTCTCAAAAAATAAATATTGGAAAACACAGTGACATTTTTCAAATTATGTGCATGATATAAAGTATTTATGGTGCAACAAATACCGGTACCAGCACTCCAGTATAATAAAGAAAATAATTTTAGTATTGCTTTTTATTCTCCTGGGGTAATGAACTAGGGAAGGGAATGAACTTTGTTCAATTATTTTTTGAAGGGAATGAACAATAAGGCAAAAATGATGAATTGTTATTTCAAATTTAAGGATTTCAGCTCTATAAAGTATATTCTAGATAAAATTAATGGAAGATAGGTTGTGAAAAAGTCTTTCTCAAGTCAACAGCTAACAGGACATCCAAATCTGGAATAAAGATTCAAATCTGAGGCAAAGAACATCTAAAAAGCAACTTAGTACAAACATTGGCAAAAAAAAAGTGGGCAGGCAATTAACAGAAAAATAGAATCCCAAGATTCTTTAGAAGAATATTAGATAATGATCAAGTTCATTTGTAATTAAGGGGGGAAACATATAAAAATGCAATATAACTGTATAATTATTTTCCTAGCCAAAAATAATTTAAAAAATGCTCAGAGGAATTTAGGAGATGGGAACCCCCACAATATACAATTGGAAGGAATTTATACTGGTGCATACATTACGGAAAGTGGTCTGGGAAATCTTGGTTAAATTAAATGTGTGTATAACTTCAGACTCAAAAATTTTGTCCCTTGGAATACACTGTAGGAAAAAATTTGAAACTGAGTTCTTTGCAGTGGAGACAAGTCATAGGCAATCTGCTATCCATCACTAGAAAAGCACATCGGTAGATGATGATGGTTAGACATCATAGAACACGATACTCAATGTGTGATCCATGGACCAGCACCAGTCCTTGGACTCTGTTTCCACTCTGTGATGAATAACTATAGAAAATGAGGTTGAACATGTAAAATTATTGTAGAATGTTGACAGTGCTGAGACCCTTTTGTAGCTTTTTATAAAATATTGGTTCACAAAAGATAGGAAATGTTAAAAAGAAAATGATTCTTGCCCTGGCTGGTGTAGCTCAGTGGATTGAGCATGGGCTGTGAACCAAAGGGTCTCCAGTTCAATTCCCAATGAGGGCACGTGCCTAGGTTGGGGGCCAGGTCCCCAGTGGGGGCCACATGAGAGGCAACCACACATTGATGTTTCTCTCCCTCTCTTTCTCCCTCCCTTCCCCTCTCTCTAAAAATAAATAAATAAAATCTTAAAAAAAAAAAAGAAAATGATTCTTTACCATAAATCCTTTGATAAACACCTCCACAAAAGACTCCACATATCCATGAATCCTCGATTACAGAAAAGAGTTACTAAGAAGGGGAAAAAGATGAAATGAGAATACAGAGATAAGTTCGGACAAGATCATATAGAACTCAATAGGTGTGTTGAGGTTATTAATCATTGTAATGATTAATATTTAGGCACATTGAGGTTTCTAATTAAAATATTGAGAACATAAGAGAAAGCCTAATTAAATAACAGTATATTAGTATGTTTTATAATTCCCTAATTAATAGGTTTATGAAATGCCAATCAATTTGCACCCTGAGAATACAGCTACTGGTCCATGGCAATTTCTCCCAACTATAGATGAAATTATCTAGGTCAGGTGTCAAGGCTTAGGCAAGTCAATTGTGTCATAGAAAATATTCTCTGACTCCCACTATGAAACCAAATATTATGTTATTTCCAACTCCAGAATTGGTTAAAGGATCACAATGATCTCAGCTTTCTCTGCTTCTCTTTCTGCGTACCTTTTCAGCTCATACTTGGTTAGCCATGGAACAAAACAATGGCACTCAGGCAACTGAATTCATTCTGCTGGGATTTGCTGGTCAGCACAAGTCTTGGCATATCCTCTTCACAGCATTTCTGGTGATCTATGTGACCATCCTAGTGGGCAATATCGGGATGATCCTACTCATCAGGATTGATTCCTGCCTTCACACCCCGATGTACTTTTTCCTCCAACACTTGGCATTTGTTGATCTCTGCTACACCTCTGCTATCACTCCCAAGATGTTGCAAAACTTTGTAGGAACAGAAAAATCCATCTCATTCATAGGATGTATGGTGCAATTACTAGTCTACGGTGCTTTTGCAACAAGCGACTGCTATATCCTTGCTGCAATGGCGGTAGACCGTTACGTGGCCATCTGTAACCCACTCCGCTACCCAACAGTCATGACCCAGAGAGTCTGCATTCACCTCTTAGCTGGCTCATACTTCATGGGTTTCCTAAATGCCTCTGTAAATACAAGTCTTACTTTCTCACTGAATTTTTGCAAATCCAATAAAATTAACCACTTTTTCTGTGATGAACCCCCAATTCTTGCCCTGTCATGTTCCAACATTGATTTGAATGTCATGTTCCTAACGGTCTTTGTGGGGTTTAACTTGACATTCACGGTATTGGTTGTCATTTTTTCCTACCTGTATATTCTGGCTGCCATCCTGAAGATGTCTTCCGCTGCGGGGAGAAGAAAAGCCTTCTCCACATGTGCCTCCCACCTGACAGCAGTCGCCATTTTCTATGGGACTCTCTCTTACATGTATCTGCACCATGGGACAAACGAGTCTCAAGAGCAAGAAAAAATGGCTTCTGTGTTTTATGGCATCATGATTCCCGTGTTAAACCCCCTCATCTACAGCCTGAGAAACCAAGATGTGAAAGAAGCCTTGAAAGGGATTGGAAAGAAGTGCTTCTAGTTTGATCCTCAATTTCTAATTTTCTATGCTTGTAAACAACAAGACTGACAGTGCTAATTTTTAAGAAATCAAAGCAAAAAAAGTCAAACAACATGGAAAAGTTGCTAAGTTTTACTAATATCAAGCTGCAAATTAAAGTCACAATGAGATCGACACTTTCTACCCATATGCCTGGCAAAAACTGCAAAAGAATGATAACCCTATTAATTGCTGTGATGTAAGGAACATGATGCTCTCATATATCGTTAATGGAAAATTGAAGTGTTATTTCACTTTAGAAGGAACCTGACAAAAACAAAAACTATCTTTTTAAAACAAAAATAGTTTTCAATCCAGGATTTCAGCCTTGTAAATTGATCTACAAATCAAAGTTCCAATCCATAAGGACATATATTTAAGGATGCTTACTATAGCATTGTTAAGGAAAACAAGACCAAGAAAAGTGAATATTCCTCAATAGGAAAATAAATCTGTACTGTTTTTAGTCTAAAATCTGCATAACAAATTTCTACAAATTCAAGGGCTTAAAAAATACAAACGATTAGGTTGAGGGTGAGCAATAGGGGTGGGTGGGGCAGGGGAAAGTGGTGGCAGGAAAATGGAGACAACTGTACTTGAACAACAATAAAAAATAAAAATTTTAAAAATATATACAATGATTATCTTACAGTTTTATGGGTCAGGAATCTATATACTACTAAACTGCATCCTCTGAGATGTTATAATCAAGGTGTCGACCAGGACAGGAACTCATCTGGAGGCCCAATTGGGGATGGCCTTATTTCCAAGCTCACCCACGTTATTGGGAGAGTTCATCTCCTTGCAGTTGTAGGACTGGGATTCCTGCCTTCTTTCTGACTGCCAGCCAAGGGCTGCTTCCAGCTTTTAGAGGAAACTCACAATTCTTTGCCACATGGCCCTCTCCATAATGCCCTGCATAACATGGTTGCTTACTTCTTCAAAGCCAGAAAGCTATAAATAGCTTATCATACATATACCACATGAACAACACCTTTCATATGCCCAAATCTTACTAGAACTTCAAATGTCACTGTCTCTCTGAACTGTTTCCAGCTTAACACTTGTTTCCCACCAACTCTCTACCCCTGGAAATAATTTCTTCTTCCACTGAAGACCCATAGCACTTCATTTGCATCAATAAATATTATTTATTATTTATCATTTCCTATCTAAATTATTTATTTAGATAAGAGACCTTCACTATTATCCATAAAGCTCTTGAGATACATTGTTTTCTATGACCTTTTAACATCTGATGTAGAGCCTTAGGCAACAGTAAGTATTCTATAAATACTTAATGAATAAATGAATAATGACAAAAAAACAATAATATAGACAGTTTCCCAACTGCAAGTTATGTGATTATGTAGCCTATACTAGTGGTCTCTAAATACCAATCTGGGGACAGCAGCATTTGAATGACCAGG